>JASDQU010240603.1:84140-97883 GCA_032191745.1 Picea mariana | reverse complement strand
GAAGTTGTAGTCCTAGCATGCACGTTGGTATTACTTTCATTAGTGGTATGTAACCTTAAACCCAGTAGTTGACATCTCCTCATTGGTCACTGACTGGGCGGTTTCCCTTGTGTTCGACAATAAGAAAACTATTCACACATTGGGATTCATGTAATGTATTGGATTCAATTAGCCTTATTGGTGGTTTCCTTGCCTTTGTCATTAATTTTTATTATTGGATGTTATTCAAAGGGTCTCTTTCATGAACTACTTGCATTTGGTGCATGCAAGAGACGCATAGGGTCATTAGTTCGTGAACATACTATTAATCTGAACTCCTCCTAATCATCAAGCTATTGCTTTGTACTACGTGATGAATGATGAGAGATTCCCTAATTATCTCCTTTTAGTGGGTCTCCTTCCATTGACTTCAGCTCATCTATTATGGAAATGAGACCTAGAGGCTTGCAGTCATTAGTGGCAGGTTCTCCTGCCATCAATAGTTTGAAATACATCAATGTCTCTTGATCGATGGATTCTTCAAGTGTTCGACCTCAACACCCTTATTCACACTTGTAGAATGTACTTGGTGTCTTCATACTTACTTTCATTATCGGTAGGTTGTCTTGCATTTGTTAACAGTATACCTTAATGATCAATAATCAAATGAAGTCTCATTGTGTTCGACCTCAACCCCTCTATTCACATGATGCAGACTTGAAACTTTGACGGATAGTGTAGAATACCTCCAACTTACAATAGCAACATTCCTAGTCTATTGTTGTCTTTCATTGTACTAGTACCCATATGACTTCAGTGATCATGGGAAATCAGATTGTACTCCATTGTATACATATATCTTTAGATTGATTTTCAGAATGAATTCCATTGTGCCTTGTTTGTGACTATGACAACCTATGACATATGTTCGTTTGGTATTTCCTATTCATGGCCATGAACGACTATTTGATATATTTCCACATGGATCTGCAGTGTAATTCATATTGGAATCCATGYRTACAAAGTCATTATAGACTKTAATATTCTCATGAGTAACTAGTACTTCYAGTTGAGTCTCCATTACTCCACTTCTRGGAATTATAATTTATTTTTTCCATCGTAGATACTCCTWTGACCTCACACATTAGGGGGCATATGTTACAAAAAAAAATTCCTCACCCCATGCAACTTTCTTGGATGGCCTTTTGATTTCCCTATGTAGACTTGAAGTCCCCTTTTGTACCTTCGAGAGCCAAAAAAACATATTTTTCCACATATACACTCCCTATCAGTTATAAAACAAGCGCATACACAGGTTTCTCCACTTCAGCTCGTGTAGATCGAGTTTAGTGCTCAAAATTAAAAATAATGTCGGGTTTTCATGCCATGTCACGAGATCCATGATCCTTGACCTTCCATATATTGGAAACGCTCCGAATCGGCCCATTAGTTAACTTTGAATGTTATAAATTGAGCCATATCTAAGCGTTGAGGGAGATTCAAAAATTCAACTTTCAGAGAAAAAACACTCTGGAGAAATTTCACTTCATATTGATTCTGCATCCCTTTGTCCTTAAAAGTATGAACTCCTTGTTCATACCCCAATCTCTTCCTTCCTTTTGATGGAGAACCACATTGACTCCTTTATATGAGATTGCCTTTGGTGGAGGATTGAAGTGGTGGAGGCCCAACTGGAGGGACTAAGTTTCTCGATTCTGATATGTTTCATTACAAAAGTTTTTCACCTATGTACTTCTGTTGAATATTTTAATAGAAATACTCTTTTCTCGTCCAATTTATATCTTGAAAATATTTGAATTATTATTCCATGGGCGTATTTGTCATGTATGTTAATGGATTATGCTAATCTATATGTTAACATTATATATTATCACCATATGCTTGCGTATCTTGGTTGTTGAGGACAAGTTGCAACTATAAAGCTTTGAGTTGTGTGCTCAATGGTGGTCTTCATCGAACGTTTGGACAAGGTAGGCTCTTGGCCTTGTCTTGTTAGCATTTCATTTATATAACATATTTGGGATTAAAGTTGATTTATGCATGTCATTATGTCTGTTGTGGTTTACCCCATGCCATAGAGAGATATTCCTCGTAACAGGAGGGGAGACATGACATGTAGTCCATCGAGATGGATTCCTAGGGCTCGTTGGGAGTAGGAAGAGGGGTGTACAATCCTTGTTTTTTAATGGATGGCTTGGCAGTGGAATTGTTAAGAACCAATTATCAAAATAGCGTAAAAACCTCAAAATAAGTACTCCACACCTTGAAAATGAGAGAAATTTAGATAATAATCCTATTCGAGGGGGAAACCTCCTTATACATTACATTCATTCACAAATACAAGTTGATTCCAAATGAAAAGGTATCCTTGGTATATATAGAAGACTAGGATGTACAATTACAACTAATGGACCCAAGTCTACATAAATAAAATAACAAGACTAATGCAATATGGACAATTTCACAACATATGGGGATGAATTTGATGAGGCATTGGAAAATATAGAGAAAAAATTGATAAGGTGTAAAGAGTCAAATGTCACCCTCAATAATGAAAAATATGAAATGATGTTAACTAATGTAATTGTATTAGGACACTGCATCTCAACCAAATTTATCCAAGTGGATCCAACAAAAGTACATGTAATATTAAACTTTCCAACTCCAACATCGGAAAAATAGGTACGAAGCTTCTTAGGATATGTTGGTTATTATCGTCATTTTATTGAAAATTTCTCACAAATTGCTCATCCATTGTTTTCTTTTCTTACAAAATATTCTGAGGTTTCATGGATAGAGACATTCCAGCACGCACTTGACGAACTAAAAACTAAAGTGTTTGGAACTCCAATTTTAGGAGGTTCTTATTGGTCCCTCTCATTTCATATCTCCATGGATGCATCTGAAACTGCTATTGGAGTTTTTCTAGGGAAAATGGAAGAAAAGGAATCGTATGCAATCTACTACATTAGAAAGAATCTTTCGCCTGCAAAATTAAACTATACAGTAACAGAAGAAGAGTTTCTTGTGATAATACATGCAATTAATAAATTTCGGCATTGCATCATGGGATATCCAGTAATATTGCATATTGACCATGTTGCCATAAAATATTTAATGAAAAAACCTATAACCAATGGTAGAGTCACTACATGGTTGCTTTTATTACAAGAATATGATATAACAATCTTGAATAAACCATGAAAATATAATGTAGTGGCTGATTTTCTTTCAAGACTCACATCTAATGAAAAGGAGCCACTTGTAAAAGATTTTTCCCTGATCAACACCTATTTACGGTTTCTACTAACTCTCCTTGGTTTGAATATATTTCTAACTACTTAGTTGTAGGTAGACTACCACACCATTTATCTCCAAAAGAGAGACAAAATATCATCAAACAAAGTTGGTGATTCTCATGGATTGACAGTTTCCTCTTCCACACAGGATTGTATCTCATTATCAGAATATGTGCGAGATACAATATCCATGATATATTGAAAGCCTTCCATGAAATCCCATATGGAAGGCACTTTGCAGACAAGGGGAATGGGTACAAGGTACTTCACCAAGTGTACTATTGCCCCAATATCTTCAAATATGCCAAGGAATATGTAAAAAGGTGTGTGATCTGGATTTAGGAGTGGAATGAACTGATTAACGCACTAAATGAAATAAACACACAGATATGAAGAACAACACAAATATCCATTGAAAAATATCTTCTATTGAATAAATGAAATAGGTTGAAACGATAAAACTACAGAACTGACAACTTGCTTGAATGGTGGTAGTTATCTTTGAGAAGAGATGTGGTTGCTACATACATCCTTCTGAGAATAATGATTACAATGAGGCTCCAGAGGCATTTTTAATATTACTCATGAATGCCAAAACCATAGACATCCAAAAACCTAACCCTAGGAGGTGAAACACCAAAAGTAATGTGGGCCCATATGGGTAAGTTGGTACCTCAAATTCTCGGGGTCATAACTTTTGCATACGACCTCTGTTTTAGGTGCGTGATAGCATGTTGGAAAGGTATTTTTGAGAGCTACACATTACACCTTCAAACTCTGACTTTGTCTTTAGTTTGACAATGGAAAGCCATAAAAACACTGTTTAGGGCCCCAAAACAGCCCTGGAAGTATGAAAATATGTGTTGACATGAAAACATCCAAAATAATCCAGTTGAATTTGGTGGAAGGCCACCAGTCTCCTCCTGTAATATGTGTAGGGATTCAGATGATCCCAGAAGTGTATAACCCACAATTACAAAGAAGTAAAGAAGAACGTGTTGGACTAAAAAATGTTAAGAGGAGCCAGTTGGAATAGGTGGGTGGCCACCAATATCCACCTGGATCAGTGTGATTGATACCAACACATGGGAAGACTGGTGCAGTCAGATCAAATGTTGTTACAACCACAGTTATTATTATAACCCTTTGATAAATGGGCCTTGGACTTTGTAGGGCTGATCAATCCTTCCTCCCATCATAATTCGTACATCCTAGTATGCACAAATCGTAGCAAGTAACTAGGTGTAAGTAACACAGGAGACAGTGGCAGAAGCTACAAGCTTGCAGCAGACAGGTGAGAAGTGGTACACCAAAAGGACCTCCAAGCCCAAAATCTCGTGATGGTTTCTTGTGCCTAGAGAGGCCCTGGTAAACAAGGGCACATGATTCGAAAGACGGTCTTTACCAGACCCTTGGCAGGATGTGGCCATATTCGTGCAACAATATTTCACATGTGAATGCTACTAGGGGATCGTTTACCTTCAACATATTCGACTCTTGAACCACCTCAGACATGGTCGATCCATCAATATGCCACATTTTCTTTTCAAGGCCTTACAGACTATGGTGGCACTTGCATAGATATCGAAGCATCCCAAGGATGTTATTTCCCACCATGGGATTATCAAGATACTCACGTAACGCGCTATGCACAGGGAAGTTTTCACATGGAATAACATTGTCCAACCACTAGTTATTATTTCCAAGGATGCATTGGCTACACTTTATGCATCCACATAAGTATTTTTTTCACTTCCCACACTGGGAGAAACAATAGTTGCAACTTCACCTCCAAGCAATAATGTCGTGGATATAGTAACCCAAAATGTCGACACTCCTTAGCCTAAGAGACCTATAAGAACAACTAGGGAAAGGGGCCATAGTGCTACAACTCCAACAAATAAAGGCCATGACATTGATGTTGAGGTGACTGGAAACAAACCCCCTACAAAGAGAGTAAGAGGGTTCAAAAAGAGGCAACCCCATATTCCAAATAAAATAAGAACGAGGCACACCTCCATGACTACAACTCAATGCAAACGAAAAAAACTTGTTGAGTTGAAAGAAAAAGAATAGAAGAATGACCTGGAAGTTTATGAATCAGTGGAGACAAAACCCTCTGCTGACACACAAGAACCAATGGAGGGAACAAACCTAAAGCTCATGAGGTAATGGATACAGAATCCCTTGCTAACCCACATGAACAAGCAAGAGGAAATCTTGGAGAAGGGATTATTTCCATCGTTGCGGTATATACATATGAATAAGAATCAACAAAAAGAATTTATAGGGAATGACTTGTTAAACTACAATAATAATAAAAATAAGAACTAGAAGTAGAGTCTCTTGCTGACCCACAAGAACCAACAAATATTACCCCTAGGGAACGAGTTGTAAACCCACGAGAGGCAAAGGACCCAACACAAAAGAAGGAGGAACAAGAGGCATAGGATCCTGCTATTCCACAAGAACCAATGAAGAAAACTCCTTAGGAATAATCTTCCAAACCTTAAGAATCACAAAAAGAGGAACTAGAGAACTCTGTGAATTCAGAGGAGAAAGAAGAGCACAAATGAGAGGCTCTTGTTGACACAACACAAAAAAAAATTGGAGACAATTATGCTAATGCACAGGAACTGGGAAAACATGAACCATAACTAGAGATTGTTGGGCCTGAAAATAAGGTTACTGCTACATTTTGGGTAGGAATTACACATTCATTGACTATTTATACATCTCTTATAAAACAAAATAGGATGTCAAGGATGAAAAATTGGAAGCTACAAATAAACCTTAAAATAATGAAGGATGAATTTGATGAACAAAGGGCACCAAATAAATTAGGTTACAGTTGGAAATCAGAGGACGTTCCTTTCATAGAAAGGAGACACAAGGCAGGTGGACAACCAAACGATAGATTAGTTCACCTACCAATCATCGCCCAGATGATCCAAGCCAACATATGCTCAATCTTTCCTAAAAATTGACAATATCAATATAAGCGGATTAACAACCTGATTATCTTAGTTCTCCATCCATTTCTTTGATTTTTTTAGACACCGAATATATTGTATAAAAACCCAATCTTTCCTTGAGCTCGGGGAATGATTTTAGCGATAACATACAACTATATTGTAAAACTAAAGACTTCGGCAATATAATTTCCTGTTCTCCTATTCATGTGATGATGTGTTGAGCTTTCGTATGATTCTAATTTTGTATCTCGATGCCTTATCTAAGGGGGTAGGGCCCCCTCCTTAGTAATGTATTTTCTGTACATTAAAAGTAGGATTAACATTTTGTTGTTATTCATTTGATTTGTAGTTATTTTATCTCTTTACGTTGTTGTAATTCCATATTCCGTAGACAGTTAGTTGCAACTTAGGTGTGGTTAATATCTAGTTTCTTGTGTTGTGGATTCTGTAATCTTAATTTGAAAATCAGTGTTGATTCAATTTTTGTAAGTTTGTAATCGTAGAAGTTGATGCAACTCCTATTGTTGCAACTCACGTCGTCGTAACTTTTGTGTTGTAGCTTTGTTGCTGCAACTCTGCTTGTAGCTTTACTCTATTTTTCTTATTTTTAGATTTGTGACAACTTTATTCCTCAACAGTTTGGGATTGATATTACATTGGTTTTGTAAATTTTCATGGGATGTATGAACACATAACTATTACAACAAGTCAAGATCATCATCATACTTGAGCAAGTCATCATTAGATAATAACATAACTTTATTTTCCACAAGTGTGTTTTACTTTCTGCAAGCATGATTTACTTTCTGCAAACATGATTTACTTTCTCTACAAGCGTGATATTTATTTAATTAAGAATGTGACATTTATTTAATTAAGCATCTTAAAATCTCGATTTGTGACATCAAAATACTACAACTCAGTAGATTCCTAAATCAATTACAGGTAATTGAAAAGTTTGTTAGTATACAATCAAATAATTACATTGATTTTGTAAATTGTCATGGGATGTATGAGCACATAACTATTACAACAAGTCAAGATCATCATTATACTTGAGCAAGTCATCATTAGATAATAACATAATTTTATTTTCCACAAGTGTGATTTACTTTCTGCAAGTGTGATTTACTTTCTGCAACAAGTGTGATTTTCTTTTTGTGTAAGCATGACATTTATTTAATTAAGCATATTAAAATCTATTTTGTGACATCAAAATACTACAACTTAGTATCTTCCTAAATCAATTAGAGGTAATTGAAAATTTTGTCAGTATACAACCAAATAATTAGCAAGTTTCGATTTTTTATCAAAGGAAAACCTATGGTTCAATATTAAATAGGTCTCTCAAATTTTATTAGTCCCTATAGAAGGCGTAGAGAGACTATAGCGATCGATAATTCATTGAATTCATATTAGTTTGTCGTTTGACCACAAATATTTGCAGAATATCTATTGTTGGAACTAGGGAACTAAAAACAGTGATTTTTATATAATAAAAAATACCATATATGTCATGATCTGATTGGATAACAGATTGGAGGTCTTATTGCCGGCTTCGTTATTCCCAATGTTTGATATGTTAGCATATCCAAAGTTTTTTATCATATACGGTCTTTATGAGTTGTTATTTTTTCTTGAAATGTTTGGATACCCAAAGTTTTGAAGATAGATAGTCAGTTTTTTATAAGTTGACTTCATATTAGTTTGTCCTTTGAATTAATTTTTTTTGTTACATAGGCTCTACTGTTCGAACTATTGTTACTCATTTTTTTTATTATTATATAAAATAATATAATAAAAGTTTTTTTGTACGTAAAAGGCCTAACACACTGCATTCTTTCTTAAATGTTTACATAGCAGTTTTGACGGACTTAAATGTTTACCAAACAGGCTTCACAGCCTTAAATGTTTACTTAACAGGCCTGTTACAATACATTTTCTTCCATTTTTTTTTTATATATATGCAATGTTCTCTGCAACCAATGTGGTCAATATTGTTCTTTAACGACATTGCTGGTTCACTAGTTCATGCATGCTTCTTGCATGTTCATTGATTTCTTATTTTCCTGTTGTTATTGTTCTTGTTTTCTTGTTGTTCTTGTTGCAGTTTGCACGGTTGGGGTTCTGCAACCACGATTGAAATTGTCGTTACCCACTGACGGGTGGGTTTGTGTGTCGTGTTTAGCTTTGCTTGCTATTTGCAGTTTGCAGGTGGGAAATTTGACAACTAGGGATGCCTGAGTCGAAATCCTCTTGCAGAACATCTTTGTATGTGAGCAGAAAATATGATTTCCTTTTGCGATGCGTCACTGTGGCTATGATGGAGGTAGTTTCTATGTCGAACATTGGCCTTCTATCATTCTCCGTTGACGAGCGGGTTTGGGTGTCGTGATTAGCTTCGCTTGCTATCTATAGTTTGCAGGTGGGAAATTTGACTGTTGGGGATGCCTGAGTTGAAATCCTCTTGTAGAACATCTTTGTATGTGAGGAGAGAATACGATTCTCTTTTCCTATGCTTCATTGTGGTTGTGATGGAGGTAGGTTCTGTGTTGAACATTTGCCTTTTTTCGTTCCTCATTGACGGGTGGGTTTTTGTGTCGTGATTAGCTTCTCTTGCTATCTGCAGGTGGGAAATTTGACTGTTGGGGATGCCTGAGTCAAAATCCTCTTGCAAAACATCTTTGTATGTGAGGAGAAAATATGATTCCCTTTTCCTATGCATCATTGTGGTTGTGATGGAGGTACGTTTTGTGTCGAACATTGGCGATTAGAAGCGAGACGAAGACAACATTACAATCCTGCTTCTTTGGTCGTAGTAATTACATACAAAGATGGATTGCACTAGGATTATAATCGCTCTCATTATTGAAAAATACCAACTGTGAAAACCACACCTTTCTTAATTTCTTGCACAGTGGAAGGCCTTTGGACGGTCCTGCCAGCTTTGAATTTTACCTGACAGGTCTCACAGTATGAAATATTTGGTTAACAGATGTGTTAAAATACATTTTCCTCCGAATTTTTTTATACAATCGTGTGTGCAGTGAATTTGGCCAATGTTGTTCTTCACTGGCATTCCTGGTCAGCTAGTTGGTGCTTTCTTCTTGATTCATTGGATGTTGCTTATTGTTGTTTGATTCAACTTTGCGGGGCTGAGGTCCTGTGGCTGCAGTTGGGCCTTTTGGTGCTTCTTAATTGGGTTTTTATTTGCTTATTTCTCTTGTTTTCTTAAACTTTGTGATGTTGGGGTACTGCATATGCAGTTGGATCTCTTGTTACATGGTTTTACAGTTGGCTCCCCATAAAATACTATTAAGGTAAAATAATATGCAAAACTTTGTAGTGGATGTAAATTACATCTCTTGTGGCTTGAACAAGATTTTGTCGGGATCGAACTATATTTCATAGTTGATGATGTTTTTCCCATGTTTAATGTATTTCTATGGCTTCATAGTTATGAGAGTAAGTGTTGTTGTGTGAGCGATAAAGTTCTTTTCTCCCTTTCTTTTTCCTCTTGTAAACTTTCTTGTTTTTTTCTGTTGTTCTTCCCCTCTATTATGTGTTTCTGGTTCTATACTTTGCCATGTTTCTATGGCCGCGGGTTATTGGGGTGCCCAATTGACAAATCGTCATCTCCATCTATATGTTCACATCACGAGTCCAGTCGGTCGTCATTTGTTTGCGTATTTATCCAATTTCTTCTAAACTTGCATGTTTTTCCCTTTTGTTCTTACCCTCTATTATGTGTTTCTAGTTGTATACTTTGTCATGTTTCTATGCTTGCGGGTTATCGGTGTGGCGAACTAACAAATTGTCATCTCCATCTATATATTCACATCACGAGTCCGACCTACCACCGTTCATTTGCATACTTAGCCAATTTTATAAACGTTCGCGGATAGGTGCTATTGAACTCTGGTAACCCATGTTCAGGGTATACATCTTGCACCCAAAACTTTCATGCTTTACAATTCGACCCCAGACTCCTCGAAATCAAAACTCTTCCTCTACCTATGATGACTCTGTTTTTCTGATCTTCCTTTCTATACTTAGTCGAGTCTTCAAAGTTTCACGGGTTCACGCATTCCCGAATTCAGAAAAGTTTAAAAGCATTTTTTCGCTCTCCTCCATCCTCACCACCTTCCGCCCTTCCTAATGCACATTAATTATTATTTTAAAGTGACAACCGACCATACAGGTTTGAAAAGATTGTCTTTAATAAACAAAAATCTCGAGGACATCTCCCATTAAAATGCATAAAGAGGCAAATATTATGGGATCTGATAAAAAAAATTGCGTGCATTTTCAATTTGCAAAACATGTTGGATATTTTAGTTTTTTAAAGGCATCATCATAGTAACAGTGCAATATGGTACTACCACACTGCCATCCATGAACATGTCATCCACAGAGGTCTTGAGGTCATGTCCCTCTTAAATACTGTGCAGATATTATAGGTTGTCATATTTGAGAATCTGCTTGGATATGGGAATGTTAATACGTGCTATCAGTGACTATTCAACGCACATATTCAAAAATATTGGAATTAATAAGAGAAAATATCGAGGGCACCTTCCATTAAGATGAATTGAACCAAAATCTACAGAATATTATACTATCATCCTCCAGCGTTGATTTTAAATACTTATTCCCATTCCTCTCAATCATCAAAGAGTTGGGCTTTAAGGTGTCTTTGTTGTAATGTTCCTGGTGATGTACATGTAAGACAACTTAGAGATTCCATTGAGGCCCAATTTAAATACAAGAGAATGATTTTATGTGACGTCTTCTTTGAGCGAAAAAAAAATTCTGTTAGCCAACAGAAACTCAAGCAGGGAAAAAAAAAATTATCTTCTGATTGTTGTTCTCCCTGTATTCGATGCTTTGGTTGGTTGAAAGGCATACCTGGAGATTTGTTTGTTGATCTTCTTTTCTTTCTTTTTGGGATTTGGAAGGGATTTTCAGGTCACCTGGAAAATGCTCCTTCGTTGAAGTATATAGTTTCTTCCAATAACACGGATTTGGCAAGTGTATCAATTTCTATAGAGCACACAAGAATTTGTCTTTTGTCAGAGGAGTCACACTTATTGTGGCTTGCAAAATGGTCTGTAATATTCGGAAATGACGCAAAATATTTCTCCATTCTCGAATATACTCAAAAAGAAATTATAAATTTGGATCGTCGCGAGTATGAGAAACTGTATGGGTGGTTAAAACAACATCCTAAAATTACAGAAGTTTCTATTTCAAATTTTGTTGAGATACTTTTGGGTGTGGTAACAAACTTGACAGAAAGCCATATTATTTGTCAAATTTTATTCACTGTCCTCTGGATATATTACAAACTCCACATACAATCAACTTTCTATCACTACTGCACTTTTTTTTTTACTATTTCTATGGATATGATTGCATCTGGGTTGATGAGATTGCCCCTCTTTGCACCAATATTGTCCTCCTACTTGAAGGTGGGTATATAAATATGGAACGATGCTTTAAAAAATTTCTAATCCCTGCATCGACATGTAACTAGAAAACGTTAATGGGAAGGAATTCTGGATTATGAACTTTGCAACACTTTATGAGGATTACTTTATACTACCACCTTCTGCAAGAAGTTTCCTGTGTTCAGGTAATGATTTGGTTTCTAAAAATCACCTTTTACTACCACCTTCATGTAATCATTTTATTTCATTCTTTAGAAGATACCTTAATGTAGTGGTGTATTCCAGAGTTGTTTCCACCTAATGTCAATCTTCCTACTGTTTCCCTTGCTTTGCATAAGGAAAATGCATTTCTTCTATTGCAGTTGATGTGATATTTGAAAAAAAAAAGTTCGAACCATACAATTTTTTATCTTTTAAAATATAGAACAATGTATTTTTTGAACACATGAATGTTCGAAAAGTTTTAGGCATTGTTTGGGATTCAGGTCCTTCAAGGATGTTAATTAATCACATAATTAATATTGCTTGTGCCAATGCAATTGAATCGTCGTCCACTATGGCAATTGCATTAACACTGCAATGTTAGATAATAGATGTCTGGCATGTGCCTAATGTCAAGGTCATTATCGCACAAGACACCCAACGTCCAAAGATTTATGGACTCAAAGAAACATTGTAGTTGTCATGAGAAAGAAACACTAAATTCGATGTTCTTTGCAGGTATAACAATCCTGCATTTTAGGTGCTTTGACAATGACAACCCTGCTTGTTCACCGCATTGTCGCACTGTAGTCAATAGCATTGTTCACATTTTCACTGCCAATGTCAATGTCTAAAGTCGAAGCTATCTGGAACCTGGGGTCGCCACCAATGTGGATGCCCAAGGTGAAACTATCCGGAACCTAGGATCACAAATTCTTACACTTGACATTAGTGTCAGTAATGATCAAAATTTGATTGTATGTCGAGTCTATTACTGCATCCATAGGTTGTTCAACACTCTTTGACATAAAAACTAGTTGTCTATCGATTCCGTTACAAATTTGGCATAAAATTTTCTCTAATTTTAGAATGTTGATTAAAACGTGCATACAATTTCTCACGTTCTTGGGTATCCAATATTATAATTTCCTTCTGAATCTATTCGGGCATGGAGTAATATTTGGTGTCACTTCCGAACATTCCAGACCATTTTGTGGGCCGCCATGTCTTCCACCCCTACGATGAAATATATATTCTAATGTGATCTGCAACATTTGATACACTTGCCAGATATGTGCTACTGGAAGAAGCTATGTACTTAAACAGAGGAACATTTTGCAGCTGGCTTAGATGTCCATTCCAATTTACAGTAATAAAACAAAGAAGTTCAACATACAAATCTTTAGGCAAGATTTTCAACCAAACAGATGATCGAATACAGGGAGAATAACAATCACAATATACTTGATTATTTTTTTGTCTCAGCTTTTGTTGGCTAACAAGATTTGTTTCCCCCAAATATGACGTCACATAGAACCACTCCCTCTTCTTTGAATTGGTCCTGAATCGCATTTCTAAGTTGTCTCGGATGTCAATGATCAGGAACATTGCAAGGAAGGCACCTTAACCCCCAAGTTTTCAATGACAGAGGAAAATTAACACTTAACAAAGTATGGAATGTTGAATAACTAACCAATGCAGGCATGCCATATCTAGAAGAGACAATCTATTCAAAAAATATATTCAAAAAGATGGGATAGATCTAGTTGGCATCACCAATGAAGTCCACGACCCGAAATTGATATTCAACTCGTTGTTTTCTATGAATCAAGCATTTGATTGTCAAGTTGAAATATATAAAAGACTGTCCACAAGCTTCATTATTGTACATATTTGTTTTTTTTTTTGTCGACGGCAGGCCAAATGGCAGTCATTGTGGAAAATAATCTCAGTTGTATTTTTTAACCCAGCTTATTTGAATATAGAATATTTGTGGTTTTTTTTATAGTGTTTTCCAATCTCTCGTATTGCTTTTTT
>JASDQU010240603.1:29927-45103 GCA_032191745.1 Picea mariana | reverse complement strand
GTGGATGTCATGACCACTTGTCGATAAACAATATGGTATGAATCTTTTTATGTGAAATTATATTGGTTTGGATACATTGCTATGATATGTGGACCAATGCAGGATTTCAGGAGGTGAAACTGCCCAAAACCGAATAAACGATGACAAAAGTCCCAGCAACATGGTGCCACTGTATATTCCATTATAGGGTGTGGACCCTAGTCCTGTTAGGAGGGGTGGAGGCATTTCCCACCGTGTATCTTCTAAAACCTGGAGTCGTGGGAGGAAGGTGTTAGCTCACGCTCCCCTAGACGTGTGATGATGATTGTCAGTTGCCTACTGGGGAAGCTTGGTCAAGATAGTGACACTTCCACTTACGGGTTCTATTTGGAGTTAGGTCAATATAGTTGACGCTCCAAGATAGTCCAATAGAAGAAGGATAGGAATGGAAGATGGAAGTAAGTTAGGGAGGACAGATGAGTATAACTAGTTGAGAGTGTATGGAGATTTGCCTTATGGTGGAATTTATTGTTTTCCTTCTGAAAAGAAAATGTGTATATATGTATATTCATAATTACTTAACTAAACTACAATTGTCTAAATAAAATTATTGACCTAGATTATTGTAATTAAGGGAATTCACAAACATTTCATTGGTTTATTATCTTTTATAAAATGGATAGTTTTGTTGATTGGATTGGATGCATACCTAAATTACTATAAGGGTGATAGTTATTGTTATTATTACATGCACGGGAGTTGTATGTACTAGCTACACATGCATTTCTTGTACATGTACACTAGCATGTATGAGTTTTCTTGGCTTACTTACTAATAATGTTGGTTATTTGATATGAATGTGTGAACCATGTGTCTTTTCCTTTGTATCATAAAATACCTTAACTTCGAGATGAAGTTTCCTGAAGGGTGGGTGTATGTAACAACCCTAAGTATTTAATCAATTGCCATGGTTTAATTAATTGTTTAATGTATATTAGTTTAAATAATTAATTAAATAATTGTCGAGGTTAAATATTTGTTGAATGTGAATTGGTTTAATTAACTGATTAATTAATTTAATGATTAAATATTTGTTTAATAAAATCTAGTTGAATAAATTATTAATTATTATTTTTATCGAATGATGGAACCATTAAGGAGAAGAGGATAAGGTGGTTGGCATTGAATGGAGGGATAAGGTGGGTGAGTCTTAATGAAGGGAGAAGGCGGTGGATGAGAAAGGTGGGAAAGGAGGATACGAGGGGGAAAAACATTCGAGAGGGAGACTTTTGGGATTTTGGGGGGGGGAGAGAGCATTATTTTTCATATTGGAGACTGTATTGGGCATTTTTACTTTTGGGAAGATTGGAAGACTGTATTACTGGTTTTTGGCTGGAGAAGCTTGTTGTAGGACTGAGACAGGGGGCACCTGTTGCTGGGAGTTTTGCTCTCGGGGGCCAGGAATTCTTACGAAATCCTGGAGCTAGGGAGCCAGAGAGGCTATGTTCCTAGCGGGCTGGGAGGTTAGACGGTTTTGGGTAGAGCATCAGGTGGAGTTGGAGGACAACAGTAGCATCAGTTAGAGGTATGCATTTTCATTATTCTATTGTGTTATGAAATTTATTATGATCTGCTTATAAATATTAATATGTTGAATATGTAGTGGATTATTATGATGAATAATGAATGGTTTAAGGTTAGGTTAGAATTTCTCTATTTTAATTTATGATTTATAAGGCTCTCTTGGAAGAGATCTTATAGAAATAGCAAGGCAATACAACCACTGGTTGCATTTTTTCCATGGCAATAAAAAAAATAGTTCATTGCTCTGCCCTGGAAAGTTAGGGACTTCGTGTGCATAAACGTCAACAAGATTGATGAATTCGCAGGCCATTTCAAGAACTTGAACCTAACATATGCTGAAAGGCTAAAAGGGTTCGACCCTAACAGGATTTTTCAAGAACATTTACTATCAGTTGGCTTTAGTAGCTCATTTAGCCATAGACGCCTGAACGAAGACAGGGATAGTGACGACAACACTCCTACTTATGACAATTGTGACGTAGAGACATTTCAAAGCGTGACTGAATTTTACAGACAACAGGGAAAAGTATCCGATGAAAAGAGTGTCCAGTCGCCTGCTAGCACTCCCAAGAGCATGACATCACAGAGCATCGCTTCAACGGCCCACCCCAGTAATAAAGCAACACATAAATATTCAAACGGAGGAGGAGATAAGAACCCTCCTCGCACAAAAATTGATAGTTCTCACAAATTTCCCCTGACGAAGAAGAGAAAAACCATTGTAGGGCAGGAAAACAAACCCCAAATTGAAAGTGAGCAGATGCAACTTGAAATTGAGCACATGCACAAAGTTGACCTGTCCACAGACGCGATGCACCATAGTTCCGCAATGGAAATAGCTGAGACCAACATTTTTTACGAAGATGAATCTTTCATATTCCAGACCATTGTTTTTGACAACTAATCTAAAAATATGGTCATTGAAAAGAGAGATGTAACAAATAACAAAGGAAAATCTTGTACAAAGATTAACTTTAGGAAAATGTGGTCATCCCAAATCTCCCTATTTCACCGCGTAACCGGTGATGGTCTTGATGACTCCATTGGAGGAATTGAAGCCGAGAATGCCAGACTGAACAACCGCATCAGGGAATTGGAGGAGGCTTTCATTGCTACCCCAGAGTTTGCCAGTCCTTTAGAAAAAATCGTGCCTGCTACCCCTGCAGCCAAGTTAAAAGGATCCTCCAACCTCTTTGCATCGTGTAGAGCCCTTGTAGAGAATAACATCAAGAAAATAATGCAGCTAGTTACTGAAGCCTAAGAAACATCACAAAATATAGCTTCCTTTCGAAATAGGGCAAATGATTTGCACAAACATTTGGAGACGAATTTAAAAAATGATCAACATTTCTATGAACAGATGTTAACCCCTTTTTTCAACCATGCCATCAAGAACTCGGATGTGAAAAGAAGACAAGAGGATCTCCCCTCCCCAAAGTGGATCAAACAATTAAAAGCATGTTGGAAAAAGAAAGTTAAAAACCTGCAACTCATTGTCGAATCATGTGAACAAGGCATATCATAAAAAGAAGAATTATTCAGAAACCTGACCCAAATAGACTTAGCTGGAAGTATCAATGATGTTCAAGACCCAAACTTAATCCTCAAATCCTTGTCAATGACAAAAGAAGCCTTTGATGAAAAAATTGATATTTTAAAGGGGTTGTCTTTAGAAAAGTTTTACGGCATCCTTGAATATCGTGTAGATGAGCTCGAGAACCGGCTACTGGACTATTTGGCACATAGTGAAGAAATTGAACAGGCTCTGCATAGTATTTCTATGGATCTAAGAAAATTAGAAAATGAGCTTTTCAACATAGAAATCCAGGATGAAATCAATGCAGCCCCCATGAAAAGCTACATTGAAGAATGGTTCCAACGAAGAATGGACAAGCTCATCGAGGAAGGGAAACAACCGGTTGGCATGATTCCAGCGATCATCGACGACAGCAACAAAAAATCATCGACTTCATAGTAAGTCTATACTAATGTCATATTGTTTTCTTTATCAAACCACTTATTCTACCTCTTTAAATAGAAATCTCTAACCAAAGATTCATAACTTCCAATTTCTTCTTTTCAAGTCTTCTTCTCCATTGTTGCCCATTTCTTCTTTCTACAGTCCTACTTATTTTACTTATTTTTTTTATGGTCCGCGGGAGCCCCAATCCCAGTCTATAAGACAAACGCATTTAAATTTCCAGAAATATGGAACAGATTCCATAAATATGTAACAAACATTATTAATTTTTGATAAATTTCAAAGAAGACTAATTCGGGAATGCTAAATTTTTTTTCCTTGAACTATGTTGGGTGTCGGGAAATTGTGTTTATTACATTTGAATGTTTAATTTGTGTGTTTCCTGGTCCTTTTTTCCAGGAACCTTCGTTGCAAGACATTATTAATATTTGATAAATTTCAAAGAAAACTAATTCGGAAATACTAATTTTTTTTTTCTTCAACTATTGTGGATGTCAGGAAATTGTGTTTATTATATTTGAATGTTTAATATGTATGCTTCATGGTCCTTTTTCCTAGGAACCTTTGGCGAGGGGTATAGATATAGATTGTATATGGGAAGAATGAGAGAGGTGATAGCTTATATCTATCTTAGAGGTGCTCCTGTGATGATAGTAGTTAGGGTCCTGTAAAAATAGATAAACTGGGGTTAATTGTTGGTGTGTAGGGACGACCTAAGGAGGGCAAGGACCTTACTTATTGGGTCCGCCTAGAAAATGAAGTATGCACCCACCCCAAACTACCTGATAGGGCCTTGTTTCTTCAAATGGGTCCAGAACGCGAAGTACCAAAACCATGATAAGACATAAATCTCTTTCAAGTTCATTCTTGGGATTGAAGCTACAAGCTTGAAACCTGGACCAATCATACCTGAACCTCGTGAAACAGTGTCTTGTTTGAACTGAACCCCGTGAACCAAAGGACAAAGGAAAAAGGCAAAGGAAAGGAAGGATGGGGAGAATAAGAATGATGCGGATTCCTCCTCTCGCAAATGATTCCTCGTTCAACACAAAAGCCCAAATCTCGGTACTCTAAATAAAACATTGATCCTCAAATGCTAACGCAGATGCCCATTTAAACAATGGTTTTGATGCTAATGACAATGATGATGCAGGGGACCTTGGTGCCTATACATCAATATTCCCACCCGCCGTATTCAACATGTTTCCTCCCCCTCGCTCTCCTCAACCTCCTCTCCCAACTCTATTCCTGCTAACGTCCTTTTCTTCCAAAGTCGAGTGCATTTTAGCAAGGGAGAAGATTCAGAAAGGGGCGATCTCCCATCCCAAAAGCAGAGTCATTTCTCAGTTGTTGAGGTTTAAACGCGGTTTGATGAGGGAAGAGTCATAAACAGAAAGAGGACGTTCCTCTCAACCATAGGCACTTTGTTACTCTTTCATTTTATCAGTAATAGAGGCCAACCCGAGCTGAGGCTATGAATACACAAGGGCGAAATTCCTATGGATGGCACTAGGGGTGGGTAAGGTTTGATGAAAAAGAAAAAGGTGGGAGGGAGGTTGGGGTGTAGGGTCTTGAGGACCAGCTTTACTATGGGCTAATAAAAATATTGTTAGCTTAGTCCGTCGGTTCATCGGAATTATGAGATTCTAATTAGATGCTCGATGTTATTAATACGATGCGAGACAAAGAGAGAAATACTCCATCTTTGGGTTAGGGTGAGGTGGAAGGTACGGTAAGTGATTCTTATATCTATGAAGGACATTCCAACAGGTAAGTTTGAAAGGATACACCTAGCAAATCCATAAGTGAAAATTGGACTCATAACGACCTGTCCCAGGGAAGCAAAGTGGCCTCTCGGGCCCCCCAAAGGGGTGGGAAGGCTTCTTATGATGCGTCTCTTGCCCCTTGGGTTCGATCTCGATATGCTGCGGGATATAGATATGAACCTTCAATTTGGACCCTTGGTTTTCCAGGACTTTTTCATGTTGTGCTACAAGCAGTAAGGAACGCACCTCGGTTGGGTGGGAATAGATCATATAAGTGTGCCTTGGGCAAGTCACTTAACGTCCCTCGCCCCTTCTGAATTAGCCAGGGCAGCCATTGGGTTGAATAGCTTAAATGACCCTTCTTCTTTGGTGTTTGGAATTTATTTCCCTTATTACGATAGGGTTTACCTATTATCCAGAATAGTTGTAACTTCCCTTTTTTACCATATGTACCTTTCATGGTTGGATAAAGGAATGGCTTCTTTACAACAGACGCGCCAAAGGGAGCTTCAACAAAGAACATTCCCTTTTCACTATTTAAGGTTTGGGACGGACCTTATTTTCTTGCCCACTCAAGGATATAGCACACTAAATCCATTTCCTAATGATCTCTTTTTTCAAATGGAAGTGAAAAACCTTAGGATAAATGTATATATATATCTAGGGATACCATTTCTTTCATCGGTATCAAATTGTTTCTTAAGGGTTCCTATGGGATAGATATGCACGTATATTTTTCCAGATTGAAAGAAGTATTGACTCTCGACCTAGAAAATATCCCCTAGGGTGTTGCCTCTCGGTCTGGACCTGAACCAGGAACCGGGTCAACTCAAAATCGATCCCAGACTCAGAACTCTGAATCTACCTTTGTATCTTTCTATTCTACCCCCATCTTGTTGCTTGCTTCTCTGTCACTTAGCTATCAAGCATGCGGGCCAATGGGTGGATATAATCGGTTTACTACTGTGCCTATATCTTTCACTAGTGAAAGGGGTGTTGTGCCTAGCACTGAATTTAGATCTCGATCATGAACTTCATAATCTCTAAGAGAGCATCTGTACGTGGAACTTAAACTTCTCTTCATTGAACCACAAACACCGCTTTTCTATTCGTTGTTATGCCTCAACTACAGAGAGTATTCTATTGATAACTTTTAGAGTCTTAGTAAAGTATAAGTCTAGTCCTTGTTATAGAGTACAATATAGTATAAAGAGAGTTTAAGTGAAGTATTAGTCTAGTATAAGCCTAAAGAGAAGACTAAGATAGTCTAAGGAGAGTATGAAGGAGAAGGAGAGTATTAAGTAGTCTAATAAAGAAGTAATAGATTTAATTTACTAATGATAAGAATCATTCGTGAAGAGTCTATTCCTGTGAGTTAGAAGTTAATATAAGATCCTACCTATTCCTTTTGAGTGATAGATGAACTGATAGAGGAATAGATTCCTGATGGTAGGTCTAGTTCTGTTAACCTTTGGATAAGTAGTTGTTCCTGTCCTAGGTTCATAGTGTTGTGATATGGATATCATAGTGAGGGTGCTTTGCCGGCGGAAAACCCCTTGTTTCTGGGCTTTTGGGGGTTCTTTGAGGGTAAGGTACTGCATACCAGTATATCATTTCATCTTGTGAGGGCTAGTTGAACATTAATGAATCTAGTTCCCTCATTTATTCGATATATGTTGAATGGTTGTTAAGGGTTAAGTGGTTGTTGTATGGCTAATATGTAAAGATGCTCCTAATGAGAAGATGTAAATGGGTCAGTGGTGAAAGTGGGTTCCATTGGCAGGTGTAGGTGCTCGTGATGAAGCAGTGAGTGTAGATTAAAGAATTGTAACTTATTCCTTATGTTTGGGTATTAAGATGTTTCTGTTTTCCCTTGGTATTGAGTATCTGAGGGAAAGGTGTTTGTTGTGTTGAGTAAGCATCCCGACTCAGGGTAAATCAAGGTGTTGCTGTAACATATTGAGAAGCATGGTCTAAGAAGGCTATGGTAGGGGCTGCTATATGTAACATTGGTTTTCGTAGTTCCACGAGTTGAAGTTGTTTCCCTGTTGGTTGGCTCATTTGAAGAAGCATAAGAACAAGATCTAAGAGCAGTCCTAGAGATGACCCTAGTTTTTCGAGAGTAGATCTAGTAGGAGTAGAATATAAAGTAATAGCCTACTAGGAGTAGTAGCATATAAAGTAATAGCTGTAGCAGATGATGTTGGTTGGGGTAAGATAGCAACAAGCAAGGGTTTTTCTAGGGAAGAGTAAGGCAACAAGCAAGAGGTCGCTGCTGCATGGAGATGAGAGAAGTTGAAATGGTTAGTTTCAATTATGGGAGAGGTACATTAAATGTAAGGTAGCTTGGAATGTTTATGGCTATCCCTGACCTTCCAATCAGGAGTTCATTACTATTAGGGATCTACCCCTGTTCATAAAGTGCAAAGTGGATCCATGCTAGATCAAACGTGTAATCATTTACTGTGGTTCTTACTTTCACATAGTTTTATATTAGGCCCTATTCAACCTCCACTACACAAATGATGATATGCAGGTAATAAAGATAACTTCTCATTGGAATGACTCCCATGAGGTGATGCCAATGGAAAACATCATGTTGCTAACCACAGTGGGACCCTACACTCTAGTGATCTAGTTCTTTATTATAGATAAGCCATTGTCTTATAATATGTTATTGCATCACCTATGGATACATTACATGCATGTGATTCTGTCCATGTTGTATCAGTGTGTAGAAATTGATTTAGAGAGGCATGTTTACATTATCCTAGAGACCCGATGCCCTTAGAGCATTGTGATATTCATCCCCCTAATAATGGAAATCAAGTATTATCCTGTCTTTAGTGGCTCCTACTTCAGATGACACTCCACCTATCACCTATATAGGTGTTTGGGCTGAATTTCTTCCCCTGGTAGCACGGGCTAAATTCGTTTATTGAAGCATATTTTCATACTATGTTCTGAAGCATTTGGATGTTCTGAAGCATTTGGTCTATCATTTCTTATCTTCACCTGGACCTACTATGATTGGTAGTCATTCGATGAATTCGGAAACTCATTTGAATTATCATAATCACGTCTTTGTTCGGATCCCTTAAGGTGGGAGTACTTTACTGGATATTCGCGTAGTCTTTAGTCTCTATCTATAGTTGATTAGTGGTTTCTGAGGTCTTTTACTTCTCGTTGTCTTGTTCTTTTTGTAGGTTTTCGCTGATCTATTCTTTTAGCTAATTGGTGCTTTCGGGGCGGTGGTTTAGGTCGGGCATTACTCCGTTTTAGGATACGAGTCGTTCCCTATAGGTATGAGATGTAGACGGTTTCTTCAAACTAGTGGAGAACCAAAAGTGTTTCGCTTATAAACATACGTTCCCTGGCAAGCACGATATCTCTCCATATTTGCTCACCCCTACTTTCCCCGGTTCACTACTAAGCTTTAGGGATGAGCTATGCGCTTTGACCAAAAATTCATACGCTGAAGTGGGAATTCACTGAGAGGTGAAACTAACTGCAGATTACGCTTACGATCCGTAGCCCATAGAGTGCCAATAGCTCGCAAGTCATTTAGACAGAAATTTTCTAAGTCCCAAGTTTAAACTATACACACCCCAGGAAAAAACTACCTCGTTCGCATATTAACCTTGGGGGTCATCTACAAGCCAAATGTCTTGTGGCTGGCGAGTGACACGCTGCCACAAAGTCATCCTCTGTATGGATACCACATGTACTTCAACCTGTTTCCCACGTGTTTGTACTCGGTCCCGCCATAGCACTGCATTTATTCCCATTCCAACCTAGCAGGGACTATGCTGTCATGCAACACTTGTTTTAAAAGAAAAGAAAATGATTTAAATACCAAAATGTCTAATTTGTGAAATATTGTTCAACATTAATGAAATTAATGTTGAAATGAAAACTATCTACAAGGAAAATTAAATGAAATATAATATAAACATGATAAAATTTAACTATTGGCTAACAAGTATCTATTAAGAATAAAATAACTATATTGATATATGCTTTTGTGCAAAATATGTAACTCCAAGTTTGCAAAAAATATTTCAATGTGGTCTCCTTGAAACTCAAGAAATTCAATCCATAATCACAGTCACCTACCTTATCCACTCACTTGGTAACAACAAATGATCATTTAGATTCATACCAAATCCTCCAAACTTAAAAAAAAAATAAAAAATATTTCAATCCTCTCTTCTAAAAGCTTGAAATTTAATCCATTGTCAAAGTAACCTACCCTATCCACTCATCTAATAATAACAAATGATTGTTTAGATTGCATACCAAATCCTCAAAAATAACAAACAATATTTTAATGCACTCTCCTCAAAGTTCAAGAAATTGAATCCATAGTTAAAGTCACCTACCTTGTCAATTCACCTAATGATGGTTTAGATTGCATACCTGTTGTAATTTGCAAATGCGGAAACACAAATATCACATAAGACAATCAATAAGAATGCAGACAAGAAACACAACAATTTACGTGGTTCACCCAAAAGTTGGGCTACGTCCACCAAGCATCAAGGAGATTACAGCAGGCTCACACTCATCTCACACACCTCATCCTTACACCATTTTCTCAATTCCCCTTTATGCCTCTACGGGCTTACATCAATAATGAACAAAATTATATTAGTTACATAACTAATTCTAAACTTGTGAGTTCATACCAAATTGACAGATTTAGTTGAACAAACTACTACAAAAAAAACTCCACTAAATCTGTTCATATTTACCAAATCTGAAAAATTCATTGACATAGTCAACAATACCAACTCTTAAAGTAAAAATCACCTACCATATCCATTCACCTTTTCAAACAAGTGAAAACCTTTTTTTTTTCTTGTAATTCTATATTCCAAATATCTAAACCCCTTTTCATTTACATCACAATAGTACCCAAAAAAAACAATATATAGGAAACGGATCTGCCCCTTTCTTTGTAGAAAATGCGTCCATCACTCATGGCATTGAAACTTGTCAACCTTTTTCGGTTTCTTAACCAAAAGCTAAAAGAAAATTTGACTCCTCTTTTGAACCCGTAAACCTAATCATTTACATTACAATTATAATAAAAAAATATAAACCTGTTCATTTGCATTATAATTATAACTAAAAAGATAAGGCCCTTTCTCTTTCTCTTTTCATGAAAAACAAAATGTACCTCCCAGGGAGACGAAATGGAAAAAAATCAACTTCCCTTTCCCATCAGCTTCACAAGCCCTGGTAATGAAATTAAAAAAAATCATTTCTGTGCTCCCAATGACCTTGTATTCGTTGAAACAGCGTGTCCCGTCTCGAAGACATGTACTAATTTAATTTAAGCAGTTTGTCGCATACCAATGAGTTAAGCTTTTAAATACAATTAAATTAGAGTTAAGTAGTCACTTGTCATATTCAATGAGTTGGTTCACATATATTTATGAAAGGTACCTCAAAATCAAAGTTTCTCATTTACAGAGTTGTATGAATTTATGAAAGGTATTGTCCTATTCAATGAGTTAGTTCACAAATATTTATGAAAGGTACCTCAAAATCAAAGTTTCTCATTTAAAGAGTTGTATGAATTTATAAAAGGTATTTAAAGGAAAATTTGAACCATATAAATTCTTCGATAATTCAAATGTTAGGCACAGAAAGAGTTCGATAAGCCTTCAAGGTCAAAAGATTGAAACACTTTTCTCATTTAAGAAGTTAGTGAATATATTTAAGATATTGTACTATTCGTTTGTCATATTCAATGAGTTGGGTTATATATATTTATGAAAGGTAATTCAAAGTCAAAAGATTGAATCACTTTTTTCATATAAGGAGTTGTTGGTTAATATATTTATGAAATTAAAATTGAATCACTTTTTTCATATAATCAGTGGATTAATATATTTATGAATTTTTAAAAGGTAGTTTAAAATAATTAATTCATATAAAATTTTTGATAATTCATTTTTTTTTATGATAAATTTATTTAAAGAATTGATAAAATTATAGTAGATTATTATGTTTGTTTGTTTTTTTCTGGGGATATTTTATGTTTAATTTTTTTCTAAATATGATAAGAAATTGTTAAATCTGCAGATTAACTGAAATCATTTTTACATTCAAAAATACAATTTGAATAACAGAAAATTATCATTTTATACAAATTTATATAGCCAGATTTAAACAAAACAATTAATAAATTTAAAAAAAAAAAAAATTAAAGTAAAATTCAAATGATTAAAACATATATATCCTTTAATAATTAAAAGAAAGACATCATTAGTAAATCTTTTAAATAAAACCAAACTATACTGCAATAATCAATTGTTATACTCAATGAGGACTCGTAAATATTTATGAAAGGTAACTTAAAATCAAAAGATTAAACCACCTTTATCATTTTAAGCAATTAGTTGATATATTTATGAAAGGTAGCTCGAAAAACGATTGAACGATATTAATTCACATCTTATCACATAACCATTTAAGGAGTTCATAAATACATTTATGAATTTACAAAAGGTAGCTCAAAGGAAATGATTCAAAGTCAAAAGATTAAATCACGTTTCTCATTTAAGGAGTTGGTTAATATATTTATCAATTTATGAAAAATAGTTCAAAAGAAAACAATTGAATTACATATAAACATTTCCGCTCATAATTTATATTTTATAACATACCCGTTACATTTATTTACATTTTATGACACACTCTTTTAAGGATTTGGTAAAATACATTTATGAATTTATAAAAGATAACTCAAAGGAAAATGATTGAACTATATATATTTTTCTATAGTTCACATCTTATCATAGGTCCATTTAAGGAGTTGGTTAATATATTAAGGAGTTGGTTAATATATTTATGAAAAGTAATCCAAAGGAGAAGAATTGAACCATATAAAATTTTCAACTATTCACATTTCATTATAGATTCATGAAATTATATTTGTAAAAATATGAATCTTGGGAAATTAGGTAAATATATTTATGAATTTATAAAAGATAATTCAAAGGAAAATGATTGAGCTAGATATATTTTTTTATAGTTCACATCTTATCATATATCCATTTAGAGAGTTGGTTAATATATTTATGAAAAGTAATCCATTTTGTAACGTCCCACGTCACCAACCCCTGCTGGGTAACGCTACCTAACGATTGAATCGTTGTTTTTCTATGCTCTGATACCATTTTGTCACACCCCTGACCACCCATGTCGGGCCATGCTATCTCGTCGAAATAACAATTATCATCTGCCTATAAATATAAGCATAAACATAAACAAACAACATATTCTACTAATACACAGACTAATGTGGAAATAACAGTAAAAACATACATGCAGTAACCACAGGCAAAACCCATAAAATAACAGCATATACATGCATTACTCATCAATTATAATGCCAATACAAATACACAACATGTAAATGAACATAAAAGTGGTACTTATTTTTTAATAGGAGACCACCCACTGTGTGCAGACCTTCCACGAACCTCCCAGCCATAGACCACACTGCTCATCATGCTCAGCAATGGGTCACCCCCGAGCTGGGACTAAACTCCACCGGGCAAGGGGGTTCCTAGGCTTGGCAAGGACAACAAGGAAGTCACATAGAACAATAGGAAGGATCTTTTATCCCAGGAGCCACTTGCACCCACAACCCATAGACCCTCATTCCCCACATGCCTACTCCACCCGAGGAGGGTACACCTTCACTAATACAAGTCCATCGGCTACTACACCTCCCTTACCTTGGGCTTCAACAACAGGCTAGACCAAAAGTCTCAGAGTACTGTAGTTGCTACGGGACTCCCTTCCAAGAGAACTCACTTCCCAACAAACTCTCTCACCTCGGAGAGTTTCTCACAGGCCTGGCAACCTGCTTCTTCAATTCAACTCCTAAGCAATACAACAACAACATTCAGCTAACACACGGGTGATGAAAGCAACAGAAAAAGGGTATGGAGACCGAAAGTAGCAACAAACCAAGCTTAGACAAAACTGCGTTGGCAGCAACCGCCAACCGCTATGACACAACACGACTCAGGAAAAAATACAAGTTCGTCGGGCTTCACAGGAAATACGCAGGACAACTCCAGTGTCTGCAGGTTACTTAGCGCATGCATCCATGGGGAGTATGGAGGACTTCTAGGGTGACTAACCCCGCGAGAGTGTAGACTGAATGGTGAAATATCATGACCGTTTCTCGAATCGTGAGTCATGAATGAGATCCCCGCCAATAAGTTGACTTTCCCACTTAAAACAACATGCACCCAGGTTGACACATGTCTCCCTAAAGCTACATGAGATCCGCTTAACACTCGTCCCCCTTTCCCCTAGAAACTTAGGATGACATAGATTATGTCAAACCTTAGCCTTTAGGAAATAATAATATAATATTATTCCTTTAGAGGTAAGCCGCCTAGGTTAGCCCCTATTCCTAGACACTTAGCCCCTTCCCCACCTAGTGGAGCTTATTCCCCCATAACTCTTTCTTCATGGAGGGTCTACACACAACGATGTATAATTTTTATTAATGATTTTGCATAATTACATATACAAAACAGGCTCTTGGCCTTAGCATTCTAGGCTCTCTAGCCTAATCATCACATAAGCCTCCTAGCTTATTATAAATCGGCTCACTAGCCTAAAAAACATGTTTACAATTCATAATTACAACGAGGGCTCTATCGGGGGATATTACAATCCCCTCCCCTTATTTTTTCATTGTCCTCAGTGCAACTTGTTTATACATATATAATTCAAAAAAAACTTCAAAAAGCTCCAAGCTTTAGCTATTGGAAGCCTATTATCCACCTGGTGCTCTACTTTCCAGCACCAATTTTGGTGTTCACACTGCAGCTGGAATTAATTTTCTCTACTCTATAGATTTGTTTCAAGAATAATCCATCTCATTGTACCATTTGACACACCCTGCTTATGGTAGCTACCATGCCATAAGCCTTTCTGAGCTACCTCTTCCTTTTTGAACTCACCCTTCTAGGCTTAGGTATCCTTTCACTACTACACAGTCCGTCAGCGATCCATCTTGCCAAGGCTTTCACACGCAAGGAGAGCGCCAACCCACTACCAGAGCCTCTCACCAAGGTCCTCCATTAAAGGGCTTAAGTGTCTCTATCAATTGTTCTTCATCCAACATTCTCACTTTAGCCAATATTGTCTCATCTACATCACACACATGTAGTTATCATGAGAGAACATAAAAGAATTCATTTAAGAACTCAAACTTATCTCAAAAGAGAATTCAACTTTTCCCCGAAAACATGAAATTCTATTTCATAATTCTTCTTGGATGTTGCCATATTATGAATATAGTCGTCCTTGTGGTTTTCCACAGGCACCAAATTGCATACCATTTTTCCTGCATTGCTTCATCTTGCATACAACCAACAAATTGTCAGTATTTCCTATACATAATAATTCAATTGCAATATGTAAAAAACCCTATGCAGTGCTCTTAGAATTGTTTGCACCTAGAAATTCGATCACAATTACCAAACAGTTTAATAAAATAAAATGACTCATCATTCTATGCATATGCATGTTCACAGTAATATATGTAAGTTCATTACATATTTTTCTGAACAAGAAAATTTCTTGTAGTTAATGCTCATGTGACTACTTGACTTGGAACTTTCCTATTGCAATGTGTAACACCTCCCTGAAATGTCCTCAACTTCTTGAGTTCACAACATTTCAGTTGTTAGTAACAATTATTTCCATGCAATAATATATATACATGTACTTACAAAACACATTCAACCATTGCATTTAGTACACAATTCTATCACTTACTATGCACGAGTGCAATTCTCAATGCATACTTATATAGTGCACCTTAC
>JASDQU010240603.1:7730-18263 GCA_032191745.1 Picea mariana | reverse complement strand
TTTACAATTCAAACATGCGAAATAATACAGAATTCAAAAATTGCAATTAAAATAAAATTGACATACATACCAAAAGAGTTAACTGTCATCCTCCCAACATACTATTTCCCACAAAATATATTGTAAACATATTTTTCACCAAATATAATTTAGACATCTGTAAAAATAAAAAAAACATAATAAAAAAACAAATAACGCATATTAGAATATATACTGTAACTAAATAAACAATAAACAATAAGTAATAATAACATAACCAACCACAGTTAAACACATTTAAGATTTAGTTACTTTCCAATTAAGAGTACATGATTTAAACAATTTGTAAATTTTATCTAAAATCTTAAAAAAAATTAAAAAGAAAAATTGTGTTCTTGGTAAAAAAAAAAATTGAATTAGAGTTATATAATAATCTGAAAATAAATATAGAACTGTATATGAAGAAAGTTCACAAATCTCCATATTAAGTCAATCTTCCCATGAAATACTTATCTCCTTTTGGATAAAGTCTCAAATCCTTCAGGTGAAATTCTCCTTGTGGATAAGGTCACAAATCCTTCAGGTGAAATTCTCCTTGTGGATAAGGTCCCAAATCCTTCAGTGAAATTCTCATCCCAAGTGATGTTATTGTATTCTTGGTAAAACAAATTGTGAGTTAGAGTTAGATAATAATCTAAAAATAAAGATAGAATTGTGTATAAAGAAAATTCACAAATCTCCATATTAAGTCATTCTTCCAAAGAAATACTTATCTCCTTGTGGATAAAGTCCAAAATCCTTCAGGAAATTCTCCTTGTGGATAAAGTCTCAAATCTTTCTGTAATTCTCATCCCATGTGATGTTATTTGTTCATATTTACACAGCAATAAAATATTAATCTCCTCAGTAATTAAATACTTATCTTCTTATTTTGCAATGGTCATATAATCAAATTCCACGATGCCCTTTCAAACTAAAGGACTCATAAATCTCCATATTAAACAATTCTTCCAAAAAACTACTTATTATCTAAAAAAGTTCACAAATCTTCATTTTAAAAACCATTCTTCTGAAAAATACTTATCTTCTCTTTCTTTGGTGGAATTGATGTTCTCATATAATCTTGCATGTACATGAAGAAAACACAAATCTGCACATGTATATTAAGTCATTCTTCAAAAACCATTTAAATGGAATGTATTCATATTAAATATAATGAAATGCTCTTTGAAATTATGTAAGCTATCTCACATATACAATACGTGTGAGCTTATTTGTAAATCTAATTGAATGTTGGTTTTTGTGATTAGTAACCAATTTTGTTTAGAGTTGACAATACCCTCGCAAGAAGGAATTCACTTTGTTGTATATAGAAAATACAAATTTTTCCATACTATGCCATTCTTGGACAAGAAAGCAAGGAATGCAATCGAGAAAAATTTAGAAACTTTCTCTTTTCTGATGCGGGATAGAATTTGTTCTCAAATATTCAAACATATTCAAGTTCAAAATTAGATCTTCATCATGATCTAACCTTAAATAAGTTTAAATGTACACCATTTAAGACAACGACAAACTTATCTAGGGGTTCTATATATTTCAAAATAATTGATCAAAGCATTGAATAAGAAAGACTAAACTAAAAATTTGATAAAAGTCAAGAACATACATTTATGAATCATCCTGAATTGACACATCCTTCCCTAATCTGGGTTCTTCCTCAATCCCAATCCCAATCTCCCTTTTGATCACACCCTCAGGTATTCTCTTCTCCACATTCGCCTATATAACACATTTCAAATTTGAAAATTTTAAAAATTATATTTAAATGATTATAACATATTAAATTTAAATGCTTTTAAGACATTAAATGATACCTGTGAACTCCCACCCTCTTCAAACTCTCCCAATGAGAATTGAGACAATCCAACTCAAGTATTAGGAGATGGAATAGAGAGCTATGAACACAACTAAGAACTAAATCTAGGATTCAATGTATTCACAACTATACAAAATTATAAATGTTGTTGATCTCTTATTCAAAAGAGTGGAGATTGAATAACTATTAAAAAAACATACACGATTCAATCCATCCAAATTCAAACTTATCGAATCAAGTCCCCTACCGACTGGAGATTCGTTTAACATATCTCCAAACTGCAATTAATGACAATAAGAACTCAATTATTTTTATAGAGACAAGGATATCTAAATCTAGAACTAGAAGTAAACTATCATAAAATGCGTCAAAATTTTTCTAAATAGAACACATACCAATCTGCGGTTCGGGTCATCATTCTGAATGACCTTCTTCCAACCATCCTGACAAAATTTTGCATACTCCAAAACTTCTTCTGCTGACATTGCATATAAGTTTGTATCTATTTTATCAACAAATGTGGCCCGAGAATTGGCTTCCACTTGCTAACGCTTCATGCCAACATCAACACCATAAAAAATAGCTTCCAAATTTTCCCCGATTGCAATCCTGACCTCTTTGTCAACTTCTGATGTAGCCTCGAACTCTGAAAGTGATGCAAATGTCCCTGTTGGGCGAGGTACTAAAGGTTGTGGAGGCCTCAACAATGTCTCACTTCGATATGCCTCTTTGTGATCATATGTACATCTTTTGCCAGTCCCATAATATTTGAACGGTAGACTAGTATAATCAGGGTGCATGTGCAAGAAGAACTCTGCAAAAAAGTGTCTTGAAAAATAGTGTGGAACCTCATCGTTCCATGAAAATTTCCCATATGCCGCCAAAAATATGTTATACAGATGCCCGACAAAGTCAGGGTGCTTAAAATATTGCACCTTCAACATCTTTCGCTTTGGGCCCTCTTTGAAATTGAACATGGAAATGACGTTTTATTTTGAAACTCTGTTTTTTACTGTCTCCCATTTATCAGGACCCATCACCTCTGACTTTCGCTGCTTCATTAGATCGACAAAATTGTCAGTGGTTGGCCTCATCTTCTAATATGCATCCATAAAGTTTTCCAGTGAATGCAAAACAATTTGCAAACTTTGTTTGCTCTCCTAAGGGAGTTTCAACACCACCAAATTATTTTCCAACCTCTTTTGATCACCTGAGCATCGCTCAAGCGTCATTTCTTCAGTATTCCCTTCCCAGGGAACTTCATTGCCAACATCTAAAGGATACGTGGACGTTGGCGTGTAATCTTATGTTTCTTCATAATGTGGCCTCCTAAATCCACCTTCACCCTCTGCACCGACATTTGAATCTTCATGACAACCACTCTCATTGTCAACCCTTGCTCTAAATTGATTGCCTACACACACATTTGAAAGTAGCTTTAAGATTTAACCTCACATAAATTTAAATACAAAAAAATTCCACAAAAATAAACAAAATTTAAGAAACTTACAAGAAATATTCTCTTGTCCAGAGCTATTCCCTACATTCTTAAGTGTTGGAGTAATGATGCGCAACCTATATAAGAAGGTTGCATCCATATCACTAGCTTGAGAAGGTTCTACAGTTGATCTATTTACAGACTCGTTTGAAAATCTCTTCTGACGAGATTGTTGTTGCTCACTCAGAGTCTCAATCGAAGAAGGAGTTCTTGTTCTTCCTTCTTGAGAATGCCTAGAGCGTTTGCGAAGAATGTTTGGAGAATCTCGTGTCGACATCCCTCATCAATATCTATCCATAATGTAGAGTTTATCAATAAAAATCCAGAGATGTACACAAGTTCAAGCAATTAAAAACGCAGAGATAAATCAAAGTTTTAAACAATCAAGCTACAGAGGTACTCGCTCATTAGAAGGCGCAAAGACTAGACATTCAACCATGAATCAATCAACTCAAAGATAACTAAGGGGTCCATAGACAGCATGGCAAATTATTATCATTCACTCATCATCCATGCATAGAAAAGCAGGGCATTTGAATCTATAGGTCTTTAAACATTGAACTGACGACTGTCGATTCGGCTTCTGGCCGATTGCTCAGGCACAGACTAATGACTAAAGGGATAAGTGATAGAAGATAAAACCACAATATTTTCAAATAATCAATAAAACCCACACATAGAAGTCATTAGAATTAGAAGTTGAGTTCGTCAAGGGATTGTCATTCAACTCAAAGGTTTATCATTCACAATCCACATCAAAGAAGAAGACGCAAAGACTAAACATTCATCCATGAATCAATCAACTAAAATATAATTAAGGGATAGACAGCAAAACAAATTCTTATTCTTCACTCATCATCCATGCACAGAAAAGTAGGGCATTTGAATCTATAGGTCTTTAAACACCGAAGTGACAACTGTTGATTCGGCTCCTGGCCGACTGCTCAGGAAAAGACTGATGACTAAAGGGATAAGGTACAGTAGATAAAACGACAATATTTTCATAATAATCAATAAAACCCACACAAAGAAGTCATTGAAATCAGAAAGTTGGGTTCGCTAAGGGAAATCAATTCAAAAAAACAACAAGCAAGTGGATTCATTAAAATTTCCCTATGGTTGGATCCACTAAAAAAATGTCTTAGAACATTTCTTTAAGATTCCTTAAAAATTCCCTGTGGTTGGATCCACAAAGACCGCATATAATGTAATGCATTAGAATCCCCAAAACAAAGAGTTTAATCTTCATAGCTTCACACACCCATGTTTTAATCACAACGAGGTGAAGGTCTTGCATGGACATGGATTATATGCCATTGCTTTAAACTTCCCATTAGCATTGCTTAAATGTCATTGAGTTTTTATACTAATTCATTTATTGTCATGTTAAATGGGATGGAATTGAGGGATTTTTGTATTCCTAATATAAATTAAGATGAGGTGGAGAAAATGTAATTTTTGTGATAATGTTATATTATATAACATATGAATTATGCAAATGCTATATTATATATTTGGATCACTTGAGAGATTTAAGGACAAATTGTTGGATAGTTGTGGATATAGTTGAACTAAATACATAATCGTGAAATATTGTATGGTCACCTAAAGTTACATAAAGGGACCTAATTTTACTATAAACTAATGGATTTCCACTAAGGGATAAATAAAGGGACCTAATTTTACTATAAACTAAGGGATTTCCACTGAGGGATTTATACCTAATTGTTACATAAAGGAACCATATTTCCACTAAGGGATTTCTTAACTATAAACTCCATAACTCGCTTGCTTGATATAGTTTTGAGTTTATTTGCTGTTGATTATTAAACCAAACATCATATCCCTCCATGTCCAAAACCTATTTTTACCTTGAAAACAATTGTAAATCGTATGAATTTTGGCTCTAGAAAACAAAAACTCTTAATATTGGATAGTTGTGGATATGGTTGAATTAAATACATAACTGTGAAATACTTTATATGGTCACCTAAAGTTACACAAAGGGTCCTAATTGTGTACTATAAACTAAGGGATTTCTACATTGAGTGCATAACTACGCAAAAATAACTCAATAGCATGTGAATATTCTTTGAACATGGTTCAATCCACTAAGACCACATATATATTCATAACCTCACACACCCACTAATAACATGAGAAGTCTTTATTAAGTGGTTCACAACAACTTGTTATGCCTTTAATCTTGGCACATAAGAAATCTTTCTTTACTAAGTGGTGCACTCTTGTCTGGTCACAGATTGGATAATGTTATATTATAAAACATATGAACTGTGCAAATGTTATATTATATAACATATGAACTGTGCAAATGTTATATTATATAGTTGGATCACTTGAGAGATTTAACGAATTTTTTTTGGATAGTTGTGGATATGGTTGAACTAAATACATAATTGTGAAATACTTTATGGTCACCTAAAGTTACATAAAGGGACCTAATTGTGTACTATAAACTAAGGGATTTCTACATTGAGTGGATAACTACCCAAAATTAACTCAATAACATGTGCATATTCTTTGAACATGGTCCATTCCACTAAGATAGCATATATATTCCTTATAGTTCATATATATGCCTTATTCCTTATGGTGCAAATGTTGTATGAGGGTTGTTCGTATTCCTAATATAAATTTCTACAAATAGTAATGTGATGACTAATACTAGTTGTTTATAAGAGATATTAGGTCGAAAGGTTTAAATATTTCGCATTTGGATTATCTCTAGAGTTAGTTAAGTATTGTCAAAACTCCAACATATTTCAACAAAGGAAGGGATGGGAGAAGCGAGATGGAATTAAAGGTTTAAAGGGAGCCCAATGATTTACTTTATTTATTTGTATGCATGATTAGTTACATGAACATTTTAAAAATCTATAGGTATAAGGGACATCACTTGTTATTATCATCTACGTGTGAGTTGTGTATGTGCTAGCTATGCCTACATATCCAACACAAATCCAATAAGTTGTCAATTTGACGTTATATTATATGAATATAAATATCATCAATAAGATAAGCATTCAATAACTTTGGTCAATATGTTTAAAGTAATAAATGAGTAAAATAATTAGTTCCCATCTAAGACTCTTTTATTTCTATAAATTAGACTTTATCATCCAAAATGAAGTATTCATTATAACTATTCCTTTAGTCAAAGGGCCTCTACAATTGGAAAAGACCACCAAAGTGGAAGACATTGGAAAACACCACCAAAGTGGGAGACTGGTTCCTTTTTGAGCAATTTACTACACAAGTAGGTCACTCATGTCTTACACAGAGATGTGACCAAGACTCATGACAATATGTAGGACATGTGAAGCATAGGGGGAGATTTACTTACCCATTAGGTCTCACTAGATGGTTTCAAGATGTGTTTTGTCAACCTAGTCCAAATATAAATGACTATTGGCAATGAATATTTATTTCTCTTGTTATGAAATGAAGAACACAAAAAAATGCAAAACTTGGCTTGAATTACATAATCATGTTAATCATTGAGTTTTTGAATGAAATTTTTGTTTGAGGCCATAACTAAGGGAGCATATTGTTAGAATATGAAAGATTGTGCTCATTTTACCATTGACAATACCCTTGTCACCCAACCATAGGCCAAAGCCACCCTCTGAGCACCTTGACCTTGACAGAGAAGAATACTGGAGCAATCAATATCCAAGCAAGGCTAATGCACCAGGCAAGAAAAGTAACCAAAGCTAATCAGATAGTCCCACCCAGGAACTGGCGCAACACTCTTCCCCATAACTTGTGCACAAGACTTCAACTGCACTATGCAGAACTGGCTCTATGCAACTGCTGAGATGATGTTCAAATGAGAGACTAGTGCCCTGTATTTATAGTGATTTTGGCAGACTTACTGGGGCCGACTTCTCCTTCTGGGTACTAATTAATTCATATTAATTATATTTCTGCAACCGACATCTTGTCTAGGGTTTCCTTTACTTCGTTGCTTCCTTCTGGAATATTCTAATCTCGTCATAGGTCACAATAGAGGTTCATACCTCCCAAAGCTACCATAATATTAACACTCCCTCCTAGCTAGGGAGGTATGGTCTTGAGCACAAACATAACATTCAACTGGTAGTATCACGAGCACCATCATTATTATCCAACTGGATAATCTCCTATGAAAACTAGTACAATATCAATTGATAGAACACACCTGTGTTTATCCATGGTAGTACACAACTACTCAAGCCATGACACATAGTCAGGAACAGTGGAACAAATCCACCACATTAGTATATCTCTACTGTTTGGAGACAAGCAGTCTCCATAACAATCATCTGATGAAAATCTACACAGAAAATATTGTTAAAAATAAACTGAACCATCTAGGCCAATATTTCACTCACATCTGTGAGATCTAAAAGAATATCTTCCCTTGGTATAGAACATCAATAATGGGATATCTGCCCTATTCTTCTCAAACAAGGAAGAATGATTGTTTCTGATTTCTGAGCCATGAGCCATTCCTCACCCTGGGCCATTCTTCCTACACTAATCAAAGTGAACCCTAGAGATAATGTATAAACCCTAAGGAATGTCTGTCCCTAATTGCTGAGCCTGGACCATTCCCCACTCTGGGCCATTCTTCCTACACTAATCAAAGTGCACCCTGGAGAGAATGTATAAACCCTAAGGAATGATTGTCCAGACCATTTCCTTTGTTAACCATAAGAGGAAAAGATTGTCCTATATCAACCGCCAAAATAGACCATTCCTCATGTTAACCACAATGAGAAATAGCTGCCCGACGAGGCGGGCCAGTCTTTTTGAGTAACCCTCAAGAAGAGAGACTTCCCTAGACCACTCCCCATGTTAACCACAATGGGAAGTCGTTGTCTATGATACATCAGCAATCTGGACCATTTCCCATATTAACCATAATGGGGAATCACTGTCCATCATAAATCTCAATCCACTTTCCGAACAGGAAAGAATCTATCCAATCTGGGCTATTTTTCAATCACAAAGATAAATGTTTCAATAATATTTTTCAACAATATTTTTTTCCATAATATTTTTAGTGCTCCCTCCTAACCTAGAGAGTCTTCCCTTTCAGCTAAGGGAGTTATTTCAATGATTCCCATCTTCTCTTGGAAATATGCAAACGTTATTCTGGATAGAGGTTTTGTTAGAATGTTTGTTGTCTGCTCGTCAGTGGGGATATACTTGAGTTTTACCTCTCCTTCCTGGACTTTATCTTGAATAAAGTAGTATTTGATCTCAATGTGTTTCGACCTTTCATGAAATACGAGATGTTCTAATAATCTTATACAACTCTGATTATCACAATGTATTATGGTCGATTCTGGAATCTGATCAAATAAATCAAAGATTAACTTCCTTAACCATATTGCTTCAGTGCATCCTTCACATGCTGCGATATACTATGCTTCTGTTGTGTTGAGTGTGACAGAATTCTATTTCCTGCTACCCCAAGATATCATAGCGGAGCCCAAGCTGAAACACATACCTGAAGTGCTCTTTCTGTCTTCTGCACTTCCTACCCAATCTGAGTCTGTGAATCCATGAAGTTGTATATCACTGGATGCGGTATATCTCAAACCATAGTTTATTGTTCCACGAATATATCTTAATACATGCTTTGCAGCTATCCAATGTTCATGTCTTGGTTCCACCTGGAACTGGCTTAGTGTATTCATGGCAAAGAAGATGTATGGTCGAGTATTTACCAAATACATCAATGACCCAATTAGTTTTTGATATAGAGATGGATCTACTGGATCAGAATCTGGAACTTTCACTTTTCTTATATCTACATTCATAGGAGTGTCCATGGACTTACAATCCATCATTCCAAATTTCTGAAGAATCTTTACTGCGTACTTTCCTTGTCCAAGGAATACTTCACCATGCTTCTGCCATAATTCTAGTCCCAAGTAATAATGCATGAGACCTAGAACTTTCATATAAAATTCAAAAGCTAATTCCTTTTTGCAATGGATAATAAGAGACTCTTCACCTGTTATGAATAGATCGTCAACATATAATAGTAGAATCACAGGTGCATTGTCCATGACTTTGTAATAAAGGTTTGGATCTGCATGACTCTTGGAGAAACCAAGTCTTGTTAGATAGTTGTCCATTCTGGCATACCAAGCTCTTGGAGCTTGCTTGAGTCCATATAGAGATTTCTTTAATCTGAAAACATGAGTGTCTTTGGAATGTACCTCAAACCCTTGAGGTTGTTCAATATATACTTCTTCTTCAATTGCTCCATTTAGGAAGGCCGTCTTTACATCCATTTGATGTAAGTTCCATCCCATGGAAGCGACAAGAGATATGATAGCTCTGATGGAAGTATATCTAGCCACCGGAGCAAAGGTTTCGTCATAATCTTTCCCCTCCTTCTGGGAGAACCCTCTCGCTACGAATCTTGCCTTGTATTTATCCACGCTTCCGTCTGCTGCATGTTTGATCTTGTATATCTATTTTGAGGTTACCGTCGATTTTTTTTTAGGTCTAGGTACAATTTCCCNCATTTTTCATAATGGATTGATGCTCTTCTGTCATATCTTCTTTCCATTGTCCCTTTTGAACTGCTTCTTCAAATGTGGTAGGTTCTTCATCTAGAAGCTTTGTCATGTATGTTGCATAACTTGAGAATCTTTTAGGTCTTTTACTCTTTCTGAATGTTACTTCTGGAACCTTGAGTCTTTCTGCGTTTTGTAAGGTAGCTTCAATCCAAGCTGGTCTTTTCTTGGTCTTAGGTACGATATCTGAATTAATGTTTTCACATGGCTCCAGAGGATGATAAGGTAGTTCCTTTTCGTCATTTTTGTTTTCTGTGCTTTCTTCGTTAAGTTCTTCAATCTCTTCTTCTTCTATAGTTTCTTCTATGGATTTCTTAAAGGCCATCTTCTCATTGAATGTTACATCTCTGTTGACTTCGATCTTGTGTTGTTATGGAATATATATTCTATAATCTTTGGATGAATCACTATATCCCACGAATATCCCTTTCTTTCCTGAAGGTTCTAGTTTATTCCTCTTGTCCTTGGGTATGTGAGAGTAAACAAGACATCCAAATATTCTTAGATTTTCCACATTAGGTTTCTTACCTGAGAAATCTTCTTCTGGTGTCATGTCCTTCAATATACGATGAGGACTT
>JASDQU010240602.1:77165-89082 GCA_032191745.1 Picea mariana | reverse complement strand
GTTCAAACCCGTGGTACATTGAGAGGTGTCAATCATATTTATATACGTGCAATCACCAACATATGATATATCGATACCCTTTTCACCTTTATATCAATACCTTGTTTTCTCATAAAGTGCCAAAGTAAAATGAATCAAGATATGAAGTAAATACAAAGTTTATAACCATATATACTATTACTTTGCACCACATCGAATATGTGTCGAGCCATAATAATATTTTCCAACCAATAAATCCGCATAATATCAAGGTGATAAATAAATGAGGGGCGCAACAAACCTTTAAACCAAATACATCAACCTTTCACACCATATAAACTATATATGTTACCTCATCCACTTTATTTGGTATGCCTTTGTGAGTCTCCATGCCAATATAATAAGTAAAATGTGCCATATATATTATTTATGCATCTTTAGACAAGCTTTGTCATATTAATACATATGCTATAATAGATCTCCATGTAATATTTAATGCCATCAAAAGTTGAGGTATGTGATGGGTGTTCTATATGCACTAAAAACACAGTAAAAACCCTCAATTAAATTGTCAACCCGGGGTAAGTAAACTTAGAGTTGTAGCAAAATATATGCCAAAGGTAAAAGGGTTGGTAGGAGTACAGTCTAACTAATGAAGGTAGCTATCTAAGGTTAATCTACTCAAGCAAAACTATCTAATGAGCAAACCCTACTAAGCAACTTGAAACTAGGCAACCTAAGTACTTTTGGGCCAAGGATCGATGGACAGCTCTAAGAAGACAAGTAAAAACCCTATGTAAAGAAAACTAGTTCATAACAATAAGCAAAAGCAAACTACTAAGCATAATAATGAGCAACTAACAAAAACAAACTATTTTGACTTGCCAACCTATATTCAATGAGCAACTACCCTATGAAAGAAAATAAATAATCAAGCAAGCAAAAACACCTATCTAACCTATTAAAGAAAATAGAAAAGCAAGCAAAGACACCTAACTAACCTACTAAAGCAATATACAAGTAAGTAAAGACGCCTAACTAACCTACTAAAGCAAAAGACGACTATCTAACCTACTAAAGAAAATAGACAAGTAAGCAAAGGCAACTAACTACTGCAAGTAATCAAAGTAAAACTTCTCATTGGACAACTATCTAGCCTAAGAGGCAAGTGGACTAAATGCTCAATGCAAAACTATTTCTAATGCATGAAAGGAAATTTAAGAGGCAAGTGGACTAAATGCTCAATGCAAAACTATTTCTAATGCATGAAAGGAAATCTATTTTATTGAAAGCAAGAAGAACTACCAACTAATGCTTAATCTATAATAAGCAAACTACTATCTAATATATCAAAGCAAAGTCTATATATCCTACAACAACAATAAAACTTTATTCTAATCTATGAAAGCAAGAAACTATATCTATGAAAGTAGGAAAACTATCTCTTCTAATCTACGAAAGCAAGAAACTATCTTTAATCTACGAAAACAGGAAAACTATATTTTAACCTATGAAAATTCAAATATAATGCTGGTGGTTGTGTGAATGTCTTCGGTATCGGATGATATCTCGATGACATTTGACAACAAAGGACAATTCAAGAGGTATAAGCTCAACACTAATCTCAATGGCAAAGTGAAAGGTATGGATTAAACAATCCAATGAGAATTTAGCCATGACAAAACAATGTTAAATACCCTGCATATTCATATATTAACCATCAACAACATAACGAGATCATCATTATACTTCTATACTATGTAAGCAAAACTAGATTCAACCATTAACTAAGAAATATAATTGCAATTTAATTCTAGGAAAGGAAATTACATAAATGGAACTATACTACATCTATTCTAACAATTCAAACTGCAATAAAGAAATGCTTAAAAACAGAAATTAAAAGTAAACTAACAATTATATTAACCAACAACTAGCTAAGCCAATTCTACGTAAAAATGAAATAAACAAGCTATGATTAAAGACTAAAATTGATCCTATCCATCCATCAAATCCTTGTCAAAGAAAGCTCAATTAAAAACTTTGTTCTATTCTAATTAAAACTCTGTTTTAAACTTGATTCTAAAATCATAAATGAAAACGTAATCTAATATCTAACTACACATGGGGTTAGTCTAGGGATCTACAGATCCGTTCCTAACTACAAGATTAATGCATGCTGACACAATTCATCATACTAACCTGCAAAAGAGAGTCAAAACAATTAAATTATAATAGCAAACTAATTAACATGATAAAAATGCATGTACAGGAAATAAAGAGAGACAACTAAACTATAAAAATGCATAAATAAACTAAAGAAGAGTTACCAGACTATCGGTGGGCCCCCCAACAAGTCATGGTCACTCTCTAAAAGCACACCATGAGCTCAACAAAAGGATTTCACCATTAAAACACAGAAACACAATTTTATACAATTCTAGCAATTGAAAAATGCAAAGATAGAGCCAAAATCGTTTTTGTCTCTAACACATGACTTCTTCTATTGCTTAACAATTATCTGACCACCACGGTGGTATTTATAATGTTTACAGACCAAGTGGTCGATCATAATAGGTTCGAACCACTTCTAAAATTGGAAAATTTCATTAATGGTGCCCTAACTGCCAAAACAGAGCAAGCCAATAATCACCCACCATAACAACCCAAAATCAAGTTGTCAAGAGTTCAATAGCTGCAGGAGATAAGGATGAACAAAACCCACATTCCTGATTCGCCCATCATTGGCCACCAATACCATAACCGCCAAGTCGCCCTCCGTTTTTGTGCAATACACAGTGTTGGAAGGAGTGTTGGATTGGGTACCGGAACGAGTACTGGAATGAGTGTCGAACTAAGTGTCGAAAGCATAAACGTAGTGAATTTTTGCCTTGTAACATCAAAAAATGTGAATCCGATCCTTAGAAGCGTGAAAACATGATAAATTGTGCTCGATACAATCATTAAACATGAATCATACGTACCTTATGTCAATCATACCGTTTTATCATAAAATTCTTCAAAAAGCTCCTTCAAAAGATGAAAAACACATATGTACATGTGGAAAAAGTGCATAATAACCGTCATAAAAGTGATCATATCTCGGGCCCAACATTACCCCCACACCTAATATTTTGCAGGTCCCACTGCAAACAAAAAGAAATTGCCCTTTATGACTAAACTTGCGAAGGAGGGGGTGGATTAGCTTTAGAAGCTTCTCCCTCTTGCCCAGGGGATTTTGACTTAGGATTTTTTTGGTATTTTAATTGCATCCAGAGACTATTATTGGTGGCAATAATATCATTAACCTAACGCTGTAGAAATTTCATCTTAGCTTGTAGGACAACGTGATCATGGCGTAAATGACAACTCAGTGTTTCATGCTCTTTAAGTTTAAATTGGAGGGTTTGAAGTTTTTGGAGGCTGCTGATGACATGTGAGGAAGACTTGAGATGTATATTATACCCTTGATCCTTTAAACCATGCAAAACAACAATTTTACCTCTGCAAAATTAGTTCCAAAAGTGACTTCCCATAAGCACAACAATTCTGGCCTGGCGGACTTGTGAAAAATAGGTATCAAAGTGACACCTATAACTACAAGACAGTAAAAATTGTGTAAAAACTGAGAGAGGTTTTTGTTTTTGAATATGTCCTTGACAAAAAACTCTCTTGGTTTTCAAAAATTCACTTTCAGTTGTTAGGAAAACACGCCAAGAAAACATGACTAAAACATGAAAAACAGAGTGTTTTATTTCCTGAAAAACTAGGCCTCTAAGATAATTGAATATATCCAAAACCATAACGTATATTTATAAACTGAGAGAGGTTGTTGATTTTTAATGTCCTTGATAAAAACCTCTCTTGTGTTTCAAAACTTCACTTCCAGTTGTTAGGAAAATACGAAAAGAAATATGACTAAAACAGGAAAAACAAAGTGTTTTATTTTCTGAAAGCATAGGCCTCTAAGATGATAGAATATATCCCAAACCATAAAGTATATTCAAAAACTGAGAGAGGTTATTTTGTTTTAGTATGTTATGAACACAAACCTCCTCCAAGTTTCAAAATTACTTTCCCATTTGTTCAGAATCTCATCTTGAAGTTGGTTACTCAAAACTTGCAGAAGCGCAGTGTGGTCTTTGATAGGGATTTTGGAGGTCTTCCTAGAGGATTTTTGGGATGAAAGTGGTATGGGTGTAAATTTTATGATGTTTGATACACAATGGAACCATCAAGCACTGCAAATTCCTTCTCCAACCCTATGAAAAACTAACTTGAAGTCAAACTGTCCAAATGTGCAGAAACCCTCCTATAGTGACTGTATTTGGGGGATTTCTCTCAAACAATAACACATGTGCATAAAATGAAGGAGTTTTTGTTTCTTGGTCTATTATTGACAAAAACTCTTTCAGTTTTGTCAAATTCATCTTCCTTAATTCAGAAACCAATTTTTAAGTAGAATTTTGACCAAGACAATAATTTGAAAATTTATGACAAGGAATGATGACATGACCATGATGAAAATTTATGACTTGGATGAGTGGAGGGAATAGTAATAACACCTACACACACCAATGAAAATTTTACAACCAATATATGTCAAATTTTATTTGATAATTTTGTTTTGAAAATATAACAATTTGACCTAAAAACCATATCAATCACATGAAAGAGTAAATGTGATCATTGGTGACTGACAGAACTGATAGATACTAACAAAAGGCTTGGTTTCTACTGGTAGGCATGGTGAACAGGAGAATTGTTATTGCTTGTCATAATATGTAACAATTCAAACAAATCATCCTCTTTTCATAAGCTTGGAATACAGATGATAGTAAGTATTTAGCAGTTGTAATCGCTCTGTATTTATCACAAAGAGTAGTTAAGTATAAGCAGTCTTCTATAGCATAAACATAAAAACGCACAAGAGCTTATAACACACACAATGACGTCAGCAGTATATAATTTAGCATACCAATACAACCAATTGCTGATATAATATCCCAAGACTTTGTAAAAAGACAATATGACGAAATTTTGACAGAAATTCTACTTCCTCTTCTCATGGGTTTGCTATACAAATGGGCAATGTTTAGAATTTTTAGCTCAAGAAACTCCCCCTAGACCGAAGATATGGCACGTCCTTGTGCCATGAATTATCAATAGGCTTCTTGGTGTTTACTATTTTTAGAGGGGGGTTAGCAATAGGCTTCTTGGACTTTTGGTCCATTAAAGGAATAGCTTGAGCATGAGGGTTTGGGTGGAGTAACAGTCCCTAGATCAAGAGTCTTCTCGGAATGCCCCCCAAGATGAGGGTTTGAAAATTGGTAAATGAACTCATCCCATGTTTTCTCCTTTTTTTCCAACTCAGCTAAGACAAGTAGTTTGATAAGGTCATGGTGAAATAAGTTGTTATGGAGATTGTTTACATCCTTCCTCATTTGGGAAGACATATTCTCAAGACTCTTTAAGAAGTGGCTTATTGAACTACATGTGAGCTAATAATCAAAATTGATAGGCTTTAAGACGAAATATCTACCTTCACATGTAATCAATCTAGTGATGACTATGAGAGGGTTGATTAGCTCCTCTTTTATCCACTCCTTGGAGTATCCCTTAGCTCCAGAGATGTTCTGGAATTCAGTTTTGAAAACCTTGTTATAGCTTGCTCTTGGCAACTGGTGGTGCTTAAATTAGTGGTCTCCAACTCTTGGGATCTTTATGGCTGAGGCAATTGATTCCTCATAGGCCACGAACATAGTGAATAGGAGTTGAGGCAGGCTAAGAGTGTTCCATTGTTGTTGATTTTGCCACCATGCTCACTCAATCCACTTGCATAGAACATGTAATGTCAAGCCTACAATGAACAACCTGTAACAAAAATGTAATTGCAAACCTGCAATGAATAGCCTGTAAAAAAAAAACCAACAGAGTAGTGTGTTAAGGACATATACAACAATTTATAGCACACAGAAGTTTAACACTTCAAGATAAAATGATTGTTGATGTAATAACCTGTATTATGAAAATAATACAAATTTTTTACAAAGATTTACTTCTCTAGGCAATGATCATTTGTCAACTCATGAACCCCTCCCCCACACCTAAGTATTATGACACCTCACAATAAAAAATATAGGAAACCAGCCAGTTCTCCCCAGAGCCGAAGATTTACAGTTTGTAAAGTGTAAAGATAAATTTCACAGATTGGTTTGACGAGACAGTTAGAAGATGGCCCCACCTATAGGATAAGAGATCCTATATATAGATAAGAAGAGGTAGGCAAGAGAGTTTCAAGATAGTCTCTGAGTTAGTTCCCAATGGAAAGTTTATGGAGTTCATTAACCTTATTTTAACCATACATACTTCATGTCAGCTTCGTCTACAACTAATGTTGTACATCAAGACAAGTTTAAATTTATTATTTATTTTTTGTCAGATTATCATCCTCGCTGGGTAGAATGCCCCGCTGACAACAAGCCTGTTCAGTACTCCGACAGGTTTACCTAGTCATACCACAGGCCGGTACCCGCTGCCATCAAACCTGTTCAGTATCTCGACGGTTTAGCCTCTTACACCCTCAGATATTGGCCCTCCATCTTTTAAGATTTTAGTATAAGATTGTTTTATGCAAGAGGATGGAGGGACAACTCTGAAAACAATTTTTTCTTTCTTTTTATTTGGATGGTATTTATGTTAGAGGATGAATTTACATTATATTCCTTAGTGATTGTCTTGATGTAAGGGGTACTTAAGCGGACGTGGCCTATCTAAAGATACGATATAATCAAGCTATTTAGTGTGTAGTGGATGGTACCATTGAGAAAGAACAGAAAGGTATCTCTAGGCTCAACTTAGTTTCTTCTTTTGTAAGTTATTGTGATGTTTCCATGACTAACTGTTGATTAGACCTCCTTGTTACTCTTTAATAAAGATACTTTACTCGCTTACTCAGGTTTCTTAGGAAAAATGTACGAGAGACCTCTAAGCTTGATGGTTACGGTATCACTTCCTTATATAGTGGTGAAGATTTTCAAGAGCAACTTCTTTTTAAAATGCCTTAAGAAAAAGAAGATGGAAATCTTTGCAAAAACATGGCTAACTACAACAAGTCATTACTCATTTGATGTTTAGCAGACAACAAGGTTCAAGTATAGCAATGTTTTGAAGAAAAATCCTTCTTTTATATCTCCTTGAAATTGTCTACTCCTGGTGAAATAAATACCTACAGAGATCTCTAAAACTGTTTGCAAAAGCCACACTCTAAAATATAATAAACTAATGAGATCAATGAGATCAAGTCATAGGAACATGTATCTCATAGTTCTTTTATTAAAAGAAAATGTAAAATGAGGTTGCATTAGACTCTAAGCTAAACTAACAATATGGAGCTTTTATTTACTATCCTACCCTACCTAAAAAGAAAGGGAAAATATTTATTCAAGTGTAAGAGCTCTTCCAATGCAACCATGTGTGGAGCAAGATAAGAAACATACTCATATCCATATATGAAAAATTTACCGCAGTGATTACCTGAATATGAAGAACCAACCAACCTACTTGTTTGGGCATCAGAAGGTGTTGAAGAAGAGAATAGTATTGTGGCCTGATGACCTCTTGAAACCAAATTTCAATGTAATCTTGATGTTCATCAACAGTAATTTCTATGCCCTCCTTCATCATGCAATGAAGATCCTCTTCTTCTTGATGATTGATTTCTGAAGTATATAAAGGATCTGTTGAGGTGGATGTTGAGAACTCCTTAATATTAGGTCTTAATGATTGCTCTCTACTGGATGTAGTCCATAATTTTTTAGCTTCCTTCGCATTTTGGGAAGGAAAATCATTTTTTAGCTCATAGGACCTTGACTCTTCCAATATTTTTGGAGAGGTAGACAAGTTCTTGGCTATTGTCAATATGCATTCTTCTTGAAAAGAACAAATCCCGGTTGTTGCTAGGATTTGAGAAAGTTCCCTCAGGCTAATGGTTTCTTCTGAATTCATCTTGTCATCTGATAAAACTTGGTTCACACAAAGATGATGTCCACAAAGTTAGGATCTCCTGATGGTCGTAAGAAAACAAAAGTTGTATTGTTTGGTTCTGCAGAAGGCTCGAGAGGTCTTGGCTCCTGTCCCACTATTATTGATGCTTCAATTTCTTGTTCTATAGTGCTCCCTATTTTAGTCTCTTTAGAGATTGCTTTAGCTCTTTGGGTTGAGCTAACTTATGTTTTTCGGTATCAGTCTGCAGAGTTTATGAGTGGAACGTTCCTTCCCCCAAAGAGATCGAAAGAAACCTTAGTTGAAAGGTCTGATTTTGATTTAATGTATCTACCTTGTGGGTCTCTAGGCCTATTGATGAAAGAAAGTAAAAAAAAAAGAGAAAAGCTACCATCTGGTTTCTAGGTCTATTTCATGAAAGTAAACAAAAACAAAAAGAAAAACCACCATTGGGTTTGGGGGAACCTGCTATAGAAGATGCGCAGGTTCTTACCTCTCGTCTTAAAGCTCCCCTGCCACCAATCTAATGCTAAGGTCTAAGGATGATCTATTTCCTAACTACTTCTTACCTTGAGACAACTACCCGACAATGATGCCAAAAATGATGGGTGTTCTATATGCACTAAAAACACAATAAAAACCCTCAATTAAATTGTCAACCCAGGGTAAGTAAACTTAGAGTTGTAGCAAAATATATGCCAAAGGTAGAAGGGCTGGTAGGAGTATAGTCAAACTAATGAAGGTAGCTATCTAAGGCTAATCTACTCCAGAAAAACTATCTAATGAGCAAACCCTACTAAGCAACTTGAAACTAGGTAACCTAAGTACTTTTGAGCCAAGGATCGATGGACAGTTCTAAGAAGACAAGTAAAAACCCCATGTAAAGCAAACTAGTTCATAACAATAAGCAAAAGAAAACTACTAAGCATGATAATGAGCAACTAACAAAAGCAAACTATTTTAACTTTCCAACCTATATTCAATGAGCAACTACCCTATGAAAGCAAATAAATAAACAAACAAGCAAAAACACCTATCTAACCTATTAAAGCAAATAGACAAGCAAGCAAAGACACCTAGCTAACCTACTAAAGCAATAGACAAGTAAGTAAAGACACCTAACTAACCTACTAAAGCAAAAGACGACTATCTAACCTACTAAAGCAAATAGACAAGTAAGCAAAGGCAACTAACTACTGCAAGTAATCAAAGTAAAACTTCTCATTGAAAAACTATCTAGCCTAAGAGGCAAGTGGACTAAATGCTCAATGCAAAACTATTTCTAATGCATGAAAGGAAATCTAAGAGGCAACTGGACTAAATGCTCATTGCAAAACTATTTCTAATGCAAGAGAGGAAATCTATTTTATTGAAAGCAAGAAGAACTACCAACTAATGCTTAATCTATAATAAGAAAACTACTATCTAATCTATCAAAGCAAAGTCTATCTATCCTACAGCAACAATAAAACTTTATTCTAATCTATGAAAGCAAGAAACTATATCTATGAAAGCAGGAAAACTATCTCTTCTAATCTATGAAAGCAAGAAACTATCTTTAATCTACGAAAACAGGAAAACTATATTTTAACCTATGACAATTCAAATGTTGGTGGTTGTGTGAATGTCTTCAGTGTTGGATGATATCTCGATGGCATTTGACAACAAAGGACAATTCAAGCGGTATAAGATCAACACTAATCTCAATGACAAAGTGAAAGGTATGGATTAAACAATCCAATGCGAATTTAGCCATGACACAACAATGTTAAATACCCTGCATATTCATATATTAGCCATCAACAACATAACGAGATCATCATTATACTTCTATACTATGTAAGCAAAACTAGATTCAACCATTAACTAAGAAATATAATTGCAATTTAATTCTAGGAAAGGAAATTACATAAATAAAACTATACTACATCTATTCTAACAATTCAAACTGCAATAAAGAAATGCTTAAAAACAAAAAGTAAAAGTAAACTAACAATTATATTAACCAACAACTAGCTAAGCCAATTCTACATAAAAATGAAATAAGCAAGTTATGATTAAAGACTAAAATTGATCCTATCCATCCATCAAATCCTTGTTACAGAAAGCTCAATTAAAAACTCTGTTCTATTCTAATTAAAACTTTGTTTTAAACTTGATTCTAAAATTATAAATGAAAACATAATCTAATATCTAACTACACATGGGCCCAACAGTATGCCAAAAACATATCATCATATATGTTATTCCAAAGCACTTTCATACCATAATAAAAAATATATATATCATTGTCCAATGATATCTTGCTAACTGTTAACAATGAAATAAATGACTCTTTCAATGAACCTTTAAAAACCAAACTTCATTGATTCTATGCGCAAGGAAACAACTCAAAATTGCGATCGTTTCATGATAGATAAAAAAAAATATCTATCAAAATTCTGAGAAGATGTATGCCATACAAATATGCAATAAAACCATATATCTTTAGTGTTTTCACTAGGGAACCCCACCTACTATAGTTTTTGTAATATTTTAATCATAAGTTTCACAACTCTTTGCGAACTCTTAAATAGGTGGACGAAGTATGAGTCAACAACTAGCTCTACATCACCCCACTTGGCATCAAGGGCTCAGCTTCATTATGCGCTCAAGTGCCTCGACCCCACAATATTCAATTTGTGTATTGAATCGCTAGTTAACCTAAGTGACCAACTTACTAGATGCGGGACATGCCAAAAATATAAAATCGGCTATGCTTCGATCTTGGTCTCATTTTTATTAGAGAGAGTTCCTTGTATGAGACCCCTTGTCTCAACACCATTTTCTAGGCCTAGTGATCCCAAGATGAGGAGATGGACAAACTGTATGGCCCATCTCAACGGACACTTACCACTTAGCGCATTTTCTAATATTTATTTTATTGCTGGGATGAGAAAATAATTGTCATTGAGGATTTTTCGTATACATGAATAGATTTTAGACATGACCTTGATATTTGCTTACCACTCAGGGCTCAGTGGGGAGACATCGGTAAGAAAAACAACTCTATGTTTTTGCAATTTTTTAAATTTCCAATGTTTTTGTGTTTTTGGAATATGTATATTTTTTGGTATCTAGTATAACTAATCATTATGATTTTGGAATGACATGGATGTTGGACCAGGTCAACCAGCTGGGATGGCTCCCAACGACCAAATAGCTAGAGGGGATTCATAGCCATATGAGGGAGAGGGCTATGAGGACGCTACAGAGAAACTCCGTGAGATGCAAAGGAACCTTGAGAGACTAACCATAGGAGTCCCAATGATGAGAGTCAAGGATGTACCATAGAGGTTACAACACCATGTCATGGGTGTGGAACACCCTTGTATCTGGATACTAAGGCAAGTAGCCAAAACAGTCATATGTTATCATGAGACTCATGTGCCCTGGGATGACTAGATGGTAGTCTCCCCTCTTTTTCCACTATTGTGGATATATCTAGCTAGTCTCACAAATATATAGACTTTGTATCACTATGGGTCATGCAACCAATTTTATACACTACATGTTTTTTGGAAATGATGATGTATTGGAACATGATTTTATATACACATATGCTTTGGCTCTTACTTATGGTTTCAAATGAAGTGATTGGAAATCCATGATGTTATGTACATGCATGCTTTTGTTGTAATGCTTAATTAGTGTGACAAATGCCAATCTAGCAAATAGTTAGCTAACAAATTGGCCAATGTGTTTGAACCTCTAAGAACATGATCATAAACAAGATAATGAAAGTGTCTCTCAAGAAGACGTACCCTTAAAAAAATTATAACTAACTTAGGATTTATGACCAAATAGACATTTTTCAACTGTGATACCACTAATTGTGAATCCAAATGTACAACTAACTTACATATGTCAAGAGTAATGGCTTCAGACAATAGCT
>JASDQU010240602.1:57947-77065 GCA_032191745.1 Picea mariana | reverse complement strand
ATGCCTTTTGATTTTGGTTATAGATGTTGTCACTTGTCTAGCACTTGGTGCTAGAGTCTTTGTTAACTTGATTATGAAACATATTCAGGCTCTGAAACACATCTTTCTGAGTTTTTATAATCCTTTCATTATCTACCCTATAGCTCTACACTTCTCTATGCAAGCTTCTCATAGTTACAGTCTCTTGCATTCCTCTCCTTCCATTAGACTCTATCTCAACATTTCCCATGCTGACATGAATACCTTGGACCTCCTCCTCATGGTTGTAAGATCCCTGAGCATCTTCCATAACTCCAGACTTAATATAAGAGCCAATATTATTTTCATGTGCCTCTAATTCTACAAGAAATGTGCATGTAGTAATTATTGTTAGAACATGCATAACATAAAAAAAATCATTAATTAGAATACAAGTTATTATTATCATCATTTTATGAAGAACACAATGCATGAATTTAAAATATGATTCCTTATATGCATTCCTCTCTTAAACAACTTTCCAATGTCTATACTCATGCCTCATTCTAATTTCTGATGGAAAAGTTACAACATTAACATGTTGCAATTTCTAGTAACTTACTACTATAGAATTTACTTTATTAATTAATGATAACATTTTAGCACCCAAATCAAAATTTTGGGTGAACAGATGTCTTATCATCCTCAATACCTTTCCAATGATTATTGTTTTGTTAAAAGTTGAGCTACGAGCTGAAGTTTATGGTCTGGAGAAGTTTAGATTGTTTTTCCCAATTTATCCATGTATGTTATAGGTGTCTTCTTTCTCTTCCCGCACATTTTATATGCCCAGATTATAAATTTGCCTCCATGGTTGTCTTCTATTGTTAATAATATTTCCATAGACTAATCTTGAGCCTCAAACAAACTTCTGAGCAAGGATGTATTCCCTCTAGAAGTAAACTAGTGCCGAAATTTTACCTTAATTGTTTTAGTTGTGACTTTCTCATACGAGCTTTGTTTTGCGCTCGGAGTAGCTTGTTGGATATATCTCTTCGAGTTCTTGTATTTAAGCTATGGAGATAGAGTGTACCTTTGGTACACTATATTCTCATAGGTTTTTATTTCTTAAAAATTCATTGAGGGCCTCAAAATTGCCCTGCAAGTTTATCGCCTTCAAAAGATGAACAATTCATTGTTTTATTATTATAACAACCTTTCAATCTAAGTCGTTGATCTCAAATCGAGTGAAATCTGAACCATTGATCCAATGATCCTTTCCAAATCCTGTGAATCAATCTTCATCGTCAATCAACATCTCAAAGTAATTTATATCGTTGATCTGAGCTCCATTGACGATCGATGATCAATGTTTTCCTTTGGACTCCCACGACACTTTTCCAAAACTGTCGACCCGATTATCAGCCATCGACCCTTTCCTTTGGAAACTAATTGTAATACATCGTTAAACCGGACGACCCAGCCATCGGCCATCCATGATTTTCATTGGTGGATGAAACACTATATCAATTCGACCGACCCGACCATCGGTCATTGACCACTTCTCTAGGGTGAACTTAACACCTCGCCAATTCTGCCAACCCCCAATCATCGACGACCGATGCTTTCTCTTGCTCGATCGAAACACTTTTCTAAATCAACCGACCCAACCATCGAATGTTGGCAAAAAAATTTGGCAAATGAAACACTTTCACAATTTGATCGACACCCAATCATCGACCATCAACAATCAAATATTTCTCTTGGTCGATCAAAACTCTTCACCAAAATCGTTGATCCGAACGTCGTCCATCAATGAATTATGTTGGCGAAATTCAACACTTAGAAATTTTCAACTAAATCTTGGATGAATATGGGTCGTCGATCTTCCATTTAGAATGATATTGATCGTTGATCCATCATATGTTTCCTAACTTTGCTGATGAACCTCAATCGTCGATCTGATCCATTTCCCAATCCCCCGAAAAATGAATCTTGGTCGTCAATCTGCTCAACCTTGTGAAACTATGAAAACCTTATAAGTTTTTAAATTTATCGCAATGAATCTAGGTCGTTGATCTCGAGATCAAACACGATCTTGATCGTTGATTCACTGAACTCTCCCAGCTCCTTCAATGTCCATTGAAATACAAAATTCGACCTTCCAAGTCGAATTTAGCTCCACAATAATGTAGATCGACACCATTAAACCTCTCTTATATGACTATGAGGCAAGTCTATCCTGAATTTTCTCACAAATTTGGGGATTTCTCTATGATTTTTCACTCTCTTTCTCCAAATTTGCATACATTGAAATTTGTAGTAGCAATTTTTTCCAATTCATACTTGTCTTGGCTAATACAAGCCCAGTGTTTGAACCAGAGGCTCCAATATCATAACGTAATGTTCCCCAACCCAGTTGAGATCCATTACATGTAGAATACGCATAAAAATTAAAATTTGTTGTTAAGTAATTTCTTGTAGCTTACCAACTACAATTTACAACTAAATTTAACCATTTGTTGATATCATTAATTAAATGCATCTAAAACATGATAAAATCACACATGAATACAACTAATAACTTATTATAGTAGCATATAAATTAGTCCCATACACAGAGTTCATGCACAACAATTAAAACTCATAATGCAAGATAGAAACAGGATAAAACACTTATCTTTCAAAATAGTTGTGCAACCAGCTGCTTGGGACGGATTTTCTACCCAACCATAGACTTGTTGTTCCAAATATAAACATAAATTCACCCTCAAGTTGGGGATAACAATCCACAAAAGAGGTTGGTCTCTCCCTATCCATTGACATCTCAGAATTCCCACAACCCATTGGTATTCTCCTACAACTATCTCGATTTTCCACTAGGTCTCTTCCTCTCGACCTTCCCAACCCAAGGAATGTACTCCTTAAATAATATTAGTCCCTTGTGAGTTTGATTCATTTATCAAGGTATCTATGGCATAGGTAACCAAGAATCTCTCTGTTGGGAACTCAAGGGAGATCACTTCCAGGAAAACTACCAGCAACCAACAAAAAATGCTTGTTGTTACAGTACAACTCACACAAGAGTTCACTCTTCAAGCTTGAAAACCTGGCTCTTTAGTCTTCAACTCCAAAACACTCCAAAAATTCTTCGGCATGCTCCAGAATTATCCCTCCATGGTTGCTCCAACTCCTAGCTCTCTTTCTTGCTCTCTACTTGTTGTTCATGCAAAAACATTGATTGTCCAAAATTGTTGTAACAACCCATACAAATTTCCTCTCTTTGGATTACTTTCTTGACTCACACACTTCCCCAAGATGATTGTACTCATCCCCCATGCTCCCAATAACTATGGGATGTGACTTCTCACACCCAACCTCTTACATGCATTCAATGATTGGCTTTGGGGACAGTCAATCAAAATATGGAGTTTAATACACAATGATAATAAAATTCAGGAAAGTGGTTTGAATTAATAGACATGGGTAATCTCCCTTAGACCACTCTTAGACATTCTCCTAGACCCTCCCCTCTCCTATGGATTAATTCATCCCCCATCTTTATCCATATCCCCCAACAAATTGGCATCACATTTATTATCAAAACTTGGAAATACATTTCGCATATACATCGCTTAGCCATAACCACACATTATATCTACATTAAACATAAATTAAACTAGGGATTATAGTGGGGATGTTACAGGAGCAGGATGTGCACACATTTTCCAAGTAAAGACATGATAAAGGAAAAACTTCTAGACCACATTCATACAATATTTGAATATCGTAAGCCAAAAGTATCCTACACACAATATCGTATGGGTTGTGGAGAGACTAGAAATATGACCACCACATTCTCCGATATGGAAATCAATGAAAGATCTCCCAACTTATTCATGGACAAGACATCAATGCAATACCATATCTACCCCACATCGATAAAGTGTGTCACCAATGATGAGGTAATGCCTGGATTTATGGAATATACGTTGGCGTTCATGTCTGGATAATTGAAGTTAAACTATTATGTTTTAAGATATATCAGGACATCTCCATACCAGGGATCAAAAGGGTCAATGAGGAATAGTGACTCATCAAGAAATGAATCAATAACCACAGTTTCTTCAATAATTTTGAGAAGCTCAAAGATTAATTTTGCGAAGGATAACAACTTCTTGGACTTTGAAGTCACAAACTCCAAGGTCAAAATCCTATAAGATGATTACCCATTTGGAGTATTTTCCCCCAGTGATATGATAGGTCAATATATGTTGCATTGGGTTGGAGTTTGCAATGATAGTATTTTTCCTAAGCAAAATGTAGTTCCTAATTCGTTGGATAGCATGAACAACTACTAATGCCAACTTTTCCACATGTGAAAAACACAGTTTAGGGCCAACCAAACCCTTACTAAGATATTAGACCACATGCTCCTTATGTTAATTGTTTTCATGGAAAATCACCATACCAATGGTGGATTTGGATGTTGTGAGATAGAGTAAAAAGTTTCAATTGTAGACTACAAGATTTAGTAGTGGATTTGACATCAAGGCTTGTTTCAAATTCTCAAATGAATGTTGTGCTTGGTCATCCCACACAAAAGGTACACCCCTTTTAGGAAGGAACATGAATCATTTTGTTATCTCAGCATAGTTCACGATGAATATTGCAAATTTTGAAGTTGGCTTATACTGCACGGAGGAGGTAATTGAATATTGCCTCAACCTTCAAAGGATAATCTAACTTAGACATAATGAATCCTAGTAATCACGTGGAAATCACACAAAATATACACTTATGTGGATTCAAACGAATGATATAGTGTTGACATCTGTAACGCCCCCCGGTCTTCATCCCACTGGCCGAGCAAACGCTACTGTGCGGAACAGCACTTATGTAACACACATTCTAATGAACTTAAAATGATTAATTATAGTTAAACACAAAATCACTGCTAACATGAATAATCCTTTTCATTAACAATAAGTCATATGCACAACAGAATACATGATACATATATGAATCACAGGCATGAAAAACATAATATTAAGCATAAGATGATACTTATCTTTGAAATTGTCATGCACCACCAACTGCATGTAGACCTTCCATGAACCTCCCAGACTTAGACCATGTTGCTCATCACTCTCAGCAGTAGGTCACCCCCGAGATATGACTAAGCTCCACCGGGTAAGGAATCCTAGGCTAGGTAAGGTTTACAGGAAGAATACACGTAAAAGAAGGAGGATTCTCTCCCAGGAACCACTTATGCCCACTGCCCACAGACTCTCCTTCCCCGCATGCATGTCCCACCCCAAGAGTATACACCTTCTCTGTCACCTAGACAGTCCTTCGGCTGCTAACCTCCCTTGCCTTGGGCTTCAGCAATAGACTGGACCAGAAATCTCTGAACTCTGTGGCAGCTAAAGGGTTCCTTCCAGGAGCTCTCTCCTTCCTCCGCGCACTCTCTCACCTGGAGAGAGTCACTCACAGGCCTAACAACCCGCTTCTTCAACCACAACCACCTCTCTCACCTGGAGAGAGTGTTGCACAAAGGCCTGACAACCTGCTTCTTCAACTCCATTCTAGTATAAGGAGGACAAAAGTAAGGCTCAGCAAGGAAAAAATGATGGTAACCAATCACACTCAGCCAAGGGACTGCGTGACCAAAACAACCCATAGTTAAAACACACACGGCATAAACAATTACGGTATGCTCAGGTTTCTCAGAAGACATCAACCCAAGCAGTTAAACACGAACTCGGATTTGTAGTGTGGATAAACCCAGGTTCACAGGACACACAGGTCATCCTTTCCCTCCCGACTAGTTTCTCATATGTGCATGGTTATGCGAAGGTCCAACGTAGAGGTAAAATGGGTACAGACTAAGGGTGCATCAGCTTCCCAGGAAAACATCCAGGATGGCCTCACGGTTTTGGGTTTTAGAGCTGCATGAGGTATGCCAAGGTCGAATACAAAGGCCACGGGATTCACAGTTCAGGCATTCAACGGTCGAATGGAGGAGGAACCCCCAACATGGCTTACTTCTCTGGTTTTAATTGCATGCACCCAGGTCAACACCTGTCTCCCTGGGGCTGCATGTTTCCCATCTTGCACACGTTCCCCTTCCAGGAACTTAGGATAAAACATATACATTTTCACAGCTTTGGAATGATATTTAATTATTATCCCCAAGGACTTAAGCCCTCAAGATTATCCCCTCTTCTAACCTTTCAGCCCCCTCTCCCTTACCCAGGCTTTGTGGGAGCTTAGTCCCCCATCACTCATTCATCGTGGTCGGTCCACACGCAGAGATGTTTTTTTTCTATTAATATTGTGCATAATTACATGTACAAAAATCAGTCTCCTGGCCCTCAACACTTAGGCTCCCTGGCCTAAATAACACATAAGCCCACTAGCTTATATAAACTTGGCTCACCATCCTATAAAACAAAATTACAATTCATAATACAATTGGGGCACGTCCTTGGGGTATTATAATCCCCTCCCCTTATTTTTGCATTGTCCTCAGTGCAACTTTCACACAATATTCGCAAGATTTCCAAAATCTTCAAAAAGATGTGGGTATTCTGCCCGCATAGCATATTCATGTTCCCATGTTGCATCCTCAGGACCGTACCAGGTCCATTGGACCTTTACAAGTCCTATGGCTCGATTCCGGAGTTGTTTGTTTTTTCGGTCCAATATTTGCACAGGATGCACTTGCAGGACACCTTCTTGTTCCACCTGAATCACATTCCAATTGATTACATGATTAGCATCAGGTATATATTTCTTAAGCAATGAAACATGAAACACATTATGTATAGTCATGGATGCAGGTAATGCAAGCATATATGCAACTGGCCCAATCATTTCCAGGATTTCAAATGGCCCACAAAATCTGGATGCCAACTTGGCGCAACTTCCCAGCTTCAGGGAAATCTGTTAGATTTCACTTTTAGGAAAACATGATCACCCACTTTGAACTCTCTCTGGGTTCTATTCTTATCAGCATAACTTTTCTGCCTCTCCTGGGCATCTTTCAAATTCTACTTAATTTTTATCATTTGGTCCTCCATCTCCTTGAGCAACTCTGGCCCAGCTACTATTCTATCAGTTGGATTATCCCAGCTCACTGGAGTATTGCACTTTCTTCCATAAAGTGCTTCAAATGGGATCATCTTCAATGATGCATGATACCCATTGTTGTAGGCGAATTCTACCAAGTGCAGGTAGTCTTCCCATCTTGATGGTTTGTCCATCACATACATTCTCAGTATGTCTTCTATTACCCTATTCACCCTCTTTGTCTGTCCATCAGACTCAAGATGATAAGTTGTACTAAAGTTTAGATCCATTTTGAATCCTTTGAACAATACTTTCTAGAAATTCGAGGTAAATTTCGGGTCTCTGTCGGACACAATCATTTTAGGAATTCCATGCAATCGTGCCACTTCCCTTATGAAAATATCAGCAACATCTGTTGCCTTGTGAGTAGTTTTCAGTGGAATAAAATGGGTAGCTTTTGTAAGCTTGTCCACCAACACCATGATCGAATCATGTAGCGTGGATGTTCTGGGCAATCCTGTAATAAAACACATCATTACTACTTCCCACTTCCACTCAGGAATGGGTAAAGGTTGCAGCAACCCTGATGGGTGCCTATGCTCAACTTTAACTTGCTGTCACTCCATACATCTGGCGATGTATTCAATGATCTCTCTCTTCATATCCGGCCAAAAGTAATGGCTCTTGACCACTGCTACTGTTTTCTGATATCCAGGGTGCCTTGCATAAGGCACATTATGCATCTCCTGCAAAATCATTTGTTTTAAGCACTAGACATTGGGTACAAAAATTTTGTTCTTGTATAGCAGTATTCCATCTGTTTCCAATTTATAAGTTTCCATCTTCTATGGCATCTTACCCTGTTGTAGCTTGGCTACCAATTCTCTGTACTGCAGATCTACATTTGCAACCTCCATAACTCTGCTTTTAATATCATTCTTATACATGCTAATGGTTGTAGCATGTAGTTCATGCATCGTCCTGCTGAGTGCATTAGCCACTTTATTCTCCTTTCCTTTGATATGCTTGATCTCAAAGTCATACTCACACAGAAATTCCAGCCACCTACTTTGTCTAGCATTTAAGGTTGGTTGATCAAACAAATATTTTAGACCATGATGGTTTGTTCTGAGTTCAAACCTCCTTCCCATGAGGTAATGCCTCCATTTCTTTAGAGCATGAACTATGGCTACCAACTCCAAGTCATGGGTTGTATAGTTCTTCTCGTGCTCTTTTAATTTCCTGGACTCATAACAGATTACGAATCTGTTCTGACTGAGGACCCCTCCCAGTCCTTCTATGCATGCATCAGTGCATACTATGAAATCTTCATTTGGATCTGCAATCCTCAGGATTGGAGCACTGGTTAACAATTGCTTCAATCGTCGGAAACTTTCCTCACATCCCTCTGTCCAGTGAAATTGTTTCCCCTTTCTTTGTAAGGAAGTGATAGGGTTATTTATCTTGGAAAACCCTACGATGAACCTTCTGTAATAACCATCCAATCCCATGAAGAATCTAACTTCCGTTATGTTCCTTGGCACTGACCATTCCCTAATGGCTTCAATCTTCTCAGGGTCTACCGCTATCCCATCCTTCGAGATAATATGTCCCAAGTAATGGATCTGTTTCTGATAAAACGAGCACTTGCTTAGCTTGGCATACAGTTGGTGCTCTCTTAGCACCTGTAGCACCATCCTCGGATGTTGTTCGTGTTCTTCTTCGGTCCTGGAATACACCAGAATGTCATCTAGGAAGACTATGACAAACTTGTCTAGATAGTCCCTGAATACTCCATTCATCAAGCTCATAAAAACAATGGGTGCATTTGATAGTCCAAACGGAACCACTGTGAACTCGTAATGACCATACCTTGTTCTATAGGCAGTCTTGTTGATGTCTTCATCTTTTATTCTTACTTGGTGATATCTCGATCTTAGATCTATTTTCGAAAATATCTTTGCATCCTTCAACTAATCGAAGAGATCATCAATCCTCGGCAGAGGATACTTGTTCTTCACCGTTACTTTGTTCAATTGCCTGAAATCAATGCACAGCCTCAACGTCACGTCCTTCTTCTTCATGAACAGGACTGAGGCACCCCAAGGTGACACACTTGGATGAATGTACCCCTTCTTTAGAAGCTCTTCAAGCTGCAATTGCAACTCTTTCAGCTCTGGCATACTCATTCTATAAGGAGCTTTCGACACTAGAGTTTCTCCAGGCATCAAATTCACAGAGAAATCAATATCCCTTTTCGGAGGTAGTCCAGGTACTTCCTGGAATACATCTTCGAACTCTTTAAGTACCTTATGATCCTCAATACTTGACACCTTATCCTTAGGTGTTTCCCCCACTTGGGCTACAAATAATTGACAACCTTTTCTGTAGCACTTCCTCAGCTACATTGTTGAGATTTCTCTAACAGTAATAGCTCTAGGAATTCCTTGTACGACTCTCTGATTCCCTTATTCATGTAAGAAATTGAATGCCTTGTTCCGACAGTCCAAGATGGCATGGTGTTGGTCCAACCAGTCCATCCCAATTAGACAGTCATAAGAGCCTAACGGTAGAATGTTCAAATCAACCTTCGTGCTCAGTCCATTCATGTCTACAGGACAAGACTTTACTAACTCCGTGACTTTCCTCTTGGTTCCTATAGCTAGCTGCACTAACCAAGACTTTTCATGTTTGCTTCTTATCAAATGCAAACTTTCTACCACTCTAGGGTCTATATAACTATGTCTAGCCCTTGAATCAACTAAAATAGTAAATGGTTGGTTTTTTTATCATACCTTCTACTTCAATCATGTGCGACTGATACTCAACTTGCTTTTTGTCCATGGCTACATAGATCCTTGAAATTATACTACCCATGTCCTCCACTGTTTCAACTTGCTGAACATTGTGGAGAAATCTTACTTTATCATTTCTGTGGGGGCAATCTCTGTACCTATGGTTTTCTTTATAACCCCAACATTCTATAGGTGGCGGCCTTGACATTTTCCCACTCACCTCAACCTTCCTAGGCTCTCGAAGAGATGGCTATCCTTGAGGACTGTTTCTGAAAAAGGGAGGTTTGTTTCCCTTCTGCCTCTGTTCTTTCTTAAAATTCTTCCGGTCATCCCAAGCCTTCCGAAAGGTAGGATTTGCTCTTTGTTGCTCATATAAGCATTTCTCTCTTCTTATTGTTTCTTCCATAGTCTTAGGATCATCATACTGAATCTTGTCACCAATGGGAGGTGGCAGTCCACTCATATACCTTTGAATCTTGACAGCCTCATCTTTGATGAATGGAACATACTTCAATAATTCTAAAAACCTTCCTTTGTATTCATCAATGGTCATGCTGCCTAGCTTGAGTTCGAATAACTCCTTCATCTTTATTTCATAGTAGCTTTTAGTCAGGTATTTCCTCTCGAAATATCTCTTGAATTCCTTCCATGTGATATCTTTCTCTCTAACGTGATGCACCTGCACAAGCTGATCCCACCACATGGATGTTTTTCCTTTTAGTTGATACATCACAATTCTTCCTTCTACATGAGAGGAATAATTCTGCAGTTGGAAATATTTCCTCATGCCAAGCAACCATGTTTCAGCTTCTTCCTCCTTCTTATGTTCTCCATCAAACGTAGGAGGCTTAATCTTGTTCATCTCCCCTTTCAATTCATCCACTCCAGATCTTCAGTGTTTTCTAGTAGGGGATGGGCTTGAACTACTGTGTGCTTCCTTATTTGAATGCTTTGGGGAGAGACAACGATGTCTGCTACCACTTCTCGATCTTCTTTTTCTCCCAGGGGTCCTGCGACTCCCTATTTTGCTTGTGTCACTCTCCTTTTCCAATTTCCTTTCTATTCTTTCCAGGTTCTTCAACATATTTAAGTTGAATTCACCCTGTCAATCCCTGACTTTCATGAGCTTTCAGCTATCATCTCAGTGATCCTGGGCCTCTCTCTACAATATTTCAATGATTTTCATCATATGTCCCTCCTTATCCATCTCTTTTCTGTGCCCATTGGAGTTCGATCCTTTGACTCCAAAGTTGACATCCCTTCCTTCTCTTTTGTTCTCTGAATTGGAGGCAATCAACACCTCTTCCATTTCTATACTTGGCATCGATTCACAGCTGTCTTGACACTCATTGAACTCTGCACACACAATGTGAAATCAACCAAAGTTTTTCGGGCCTTAAACCCTTAATAAAACTACAACATTCATAACCCAACGCGAATAAGAAAACATTTCGATTCCACGAATTTTTCGAGCTCAGCTCAGCTCTGTACTTTTGGGTAATAGCTCCCTCTTTCTTAGTCCCTACCCACATGACCAAGGGTCGTGACCAAGTGCTAGACTACTAGGTGCTACAAGGCCCTCCAAATGAAACTTCCGGTTTCGGGATTTTGGGGCTTTGGGGTTTGGGGTTTCGGGGTTTTGGTCCCAGAGGTTCTCACACTCGCTTCCCTCTCCAACTCCCGACTTTCGAAAATTTGATTTCCTTACCCTCCGGGCCCACAGCACAACTGTCTCCCACCAAGGTAGTGACACATGGTGTCCTTAAGAAGGTTCACCTCACTCCCAACAATGTCAAGGGGCCCCACTACTTTTACTTTTCGTTTCGTAGTTTCAGACATCAAGAGTTTGTGCATCTACACATCTCGAACTTTTGTTTGCCGAAATTATGAAATTACGGTCTATTCATCTACTTGATCCAACGGTCAAGTTCCTCTCATACGATCTACAGTGTAGATCGTTTCGGGATTTTGGGGTTTTGAGTTTTTGGTAACCGGTAGTTCACAATGCAGCGACTCCAAATCTCTTGTCATTTCAATCCCTGAATTCCGATACACGAGTTCTTGTACGAGATCCAACGATCCTCGATGATTTGGATATAATGGTCCAGATCTCTCCTATGCTTACACCTATCAAAGCTCTTCAGCCCTAACTTCCTCACTAGTTGGTTGGATCCAACGGCGCAAGGGATTTCGACACTTCTTCCTGGAAGCGCTCCACCGTCCAATTCTACCCTTGTTAATCTCTTTCATGATTCGGGACTTGGAGTGACCAAGAATTTGGCCTGTGCTCTAAGTTCATGATCCTTGAATTCACGAAATGATCCAACGGTTCAACCCAACCATGATCAAAGACCCACATTTATTCTAGATCCTAGAGTGGTGAGTTTCTCCATCCACTAACCACCTTGCAACTTTTGGCCATCTTACGGCCCTTGTGATTTCACAAGTTCTCCACAAAGAATTTTGATCGTCTAACTCTGCTTCTCAAGGACTTCTAGCCAATGACTTGGTACCCTCCTTTTGAACCTTCATCTACTTGATCCAACACTTATGGTGTGGAGTTCTCTCTCTCCCTGTGGCCATATACCACACCGGCTGTAGTTTTATAATACCACTACACCTCTTGAGCTTTGTAACATGGTCAAATAGCCCATTGACACTCAAAAGCATTCTGAGGTATGAAATTAGTCCTCTAGACACAATTTACTTCTCAAAACCTCGGTCCAAAGACCACTTATCCGGCCCATCCAGGCTCAGCGTTGAAACTAGGCTCTGATACCATACTGTAATGCCCCCCGGCTGTCATCCCACTGGTTGGGAAAATGCTACTGTGCGGAACAACAATTTTGTAACACATTATGCATTCTAAGGAACTTAAAACACTTAATTAAAGTTAAACACATAATTACTGCTAACATGAATAATCCCTGTCATTAACAATAATTCATATGCACAACAGAATACATGATACATATATGTCTCACAAGCATGCAAAACATAATATTAAGCATAAGTTGATACTTATCTTTGAAACTGTCACGCACCACCAACTACATGTAGACCTTCCACGAACCTCCCAGCTTTAGACCACACTGCTCATCACTCTCAGCAGTAGGTCACCCTCGAGTTGGGACTAAGCTCCACCGGGTAAGGAATCCTAGGCTAGGTAAGGTTTATAGGAAGAATACACATAAAAGAAGGAGGATTCTCTCCCAGTAACCACTTATGCCCACTACCCACAGAATATCCTTCCCCACATGCTTGTCCCACCCCAGGAGTACACACCTTCTCTATCACCTAGACAGTCCTTCAGCTGCTAACCTCCCTTGCCTTGGTCTTCAGCAACAGACCGAACCGAAAATCTTCGAGCTTTGCGGCAGCTACAGGGTTCCTTCCAAGAGCTCTCTCCTTCCTCTGTGCACTCTCTCACCTGGAGACAGTCACTCATAGGCCTAACAACATGCTTCTTCAACCACAACCACCTCTCTCACCTGGAGAGAGTGTTGCACACAGGCTTGACAACTTGCTTCTTCAGCTCCGTTCTAGCACAAGGAGGACAACAGTAAGGCTCAACAAGGAACAAATGACTATAGCCAATCACACTTAGCCAAGGGACTGCGTGGCCACAATAGCCCACAGTTAAAACACACACGGCATAAACAATTACGGTATGCTCAGGTTTCTCAGAAGACAACAACGCAAGCAGTTAAGAATGAACTCGGATTTGTAGTGTGGATAAACCCAGGTTCACAGGACACACAGGTCGGCCTTTCCCTCTCGACTGGTTTCTCAGATGTGCGTGGTTATGCGGAGGTCCAACGCAAAGGTAAAACAGGTACAGACTAGGAAAACATCCAGGATGGCCTCACGGTTTCGGGTTTTAGAGCTACATGAGGTATGCCAAGGTCAAATACAGAGGCCACAGGATTCATGGTTCAGACAGTCGATGGTCGAATGGAGGAGGAACCCCAACATGGATTACTTCTCTAGTTTTAACTGCATGCGCCCAGGTCGACACCTGTCTCCCTGGGGCTGCATGTTTCCCATCTTGCACACATTCCCCTTCCAGGAACTTAGGATAAAACATATACATTTTCACAGCTTTGGAATGATATTTAATTATTATTCCCAAGGACTTAAGCTCTCAAGCTTATCCCCTCTTCTAACCTTTCAGCCCCCTCTCCCTTACCCAGGCTTTGTGGAAGCTTAGTCCCCCATCACTCATTCATCGTGGTCGGTCCACACACAGAGATGTTTTTTTTGTATTAATATTGTGCATAATTACATGTACAAAAATTAGGCTCCCTGGCCTAAATAACACATAAGCATACTAGCTTATATAAACTTGGCTCACCAGCCTATAAAACAAAATTACAATTCATAATACAATTGGGGCATGTCCTTGGGGTATTACAACATCAGTTGAAGACAACTCACAAATGACTAGGATGATCATCACACTGATTTGATAAAGTAGCAAAATCATCCATCTACACCTCAACAATTTTTTTGATGTCGTGTAATGCATATGACATGGCCCATTCGAATGTGGCTCCAAAATTTTTGAGACTTTTTACCCCCTTTCTCACCTAAGGGTAACTAGAGGAGATCATGTATCATGGATTGGAAGGAAGATAGTGATCCTGGTGATGACGACAATGACGATGATGATGATCAATATCATCCACAGACAACAACCCTTCACATGCCTCCCCTCGCATCCAACTCATCTCATTGCACTTGATCAACATAGTTCATTCGATGATGGTGGTCCAACACACATGAGGTCACTTGTCATTGTTTCATATAAAGAGTCACATTTAATGCATTAGGAATTTAGGTGAGGATCATGGGTTGAAGTCAGATAATGGATCATGAGCTTGGATGTTATGATTTTTTCCTTGTTTCACCTTGGTGGCCATCATTTGAGTCCTACTCTAGTTTTTTCACTCTTGGGGAACAAGGTTACTACTGGGAGGATTTGACAGGGGTAACATTTCACTCCATTTCATACATAACACTTTTCATCCTGGGGCCTTCCCAATGTACTAATATTTGGGTAATGGTTGTTACATGTACACCAAAAAGGCTGCTTGTTCATTCTCCTATGAGGAGAAGAGATGGAATGCCAAGGTTAATGAAACTGCTAGAAAAAATGAATAAGATAAATAAAGCATGTTATAAAATAAAGAAGTAATTATGGGATAATAAATGACCAAGTCAGAAGCCAAAGGTTATCTTGAGATCTACCCCCTTGCTACGAGGTGATTGCCCTTAATCCTAATACACTAAATGCATATCAATTAAAAGGACTTAATCCCAGTAAGAATAATAATGAATGTTTGAAACATGAAAAGGGGACTTGCAAAAGCAATAAAAAAATATCAAAAAGTAAGAAAGAAGTTGATCTGGGTGGATATTGGTGGCCACCCACCTATTCCAACTGGCTCCTCTTGTCAGTTTTTAGTTCAGCACATTCTTCTGTAGTTCTTTGTAATTGTGGGTTTTACACTTTTGGGGCTGTTTGAAATCCTACACATCTTCCAGGTGGAGACTAGTGGTCGCCCACCTAATCCAAATGGATTATTTTGGAATTTTCATGTCAACACATCTTTCTGTACTTCCAGGGCCATTTTGGGGCCCTAAACAGTGTTTTTTTGGCGTGCCACATTCAAACTATAGACATAGTCATATTTTGACGGCATAATGCATAGTTCTTGAAAATACATTAATGTGTTATAACATGCCTAAAATGGAGATCGTATGAAAAGTTACGACCTCGAGAAGTTAATGTACTAACTTACCCAAATGGGGTCCACATGACTTTTGGCATTTCATCTCTTAGGTTTAGGTTTTTGGATGTCTAGGGTTTTGGAATTCTTGTTTACCATAAGAAGGTCTTCAAAGCCTCACTGTAATCATCATCTTGCGAGTGAACGTAGTTGTCACATCTCTTCTCATAGATAAAGATGCCACCATTCTAGCGATTCTTGCACTCTGTATTTTTACCGTCTCTTTACAATTATTTCATTAATTGAAATAAAGTATTGTTGCATTTCTTTGTTTCTAGAAATTTTCATGAGTATTTCATTGTAATATCTCTTCTTTCATTTCATTCTGAAAATAATATGGATTAGTGGTATCAGAACAGGATGCTCTTGATTGTTTTTTAGTGCATGTCCCCGATGAGGTCTGAGTAAATCCAGTTGGGTCTCAAGCTTGTCTCTCTTGAGGACAATCACACTCGCATGCCCAAGAAATCCTCGATGGTGGAAAAAAATAAAAATGATGGAGCAGAAGATTATATCAACCTATTGCTTGATATAATCTTCTGCTCCATAATCTTAGGTGTGCCATGATGGAGAATTTTGCACACGTCCTTCAATGTTTTCCAATAGAAACATGTGCATCTTCATCAAGTGACCATTTTGGAGGAACCTCTCCCTTCAAGGTACAAGTTAATTTTGAAAATCCCATATTTGAAGGTTGGATAGATGCAGATGCCCTAGAAAAATGGTTAAATCTATTAGAAGGTTATTCCTCTGTTCAAAAAAAAATCGACGGGGAATAGATCACCTTCACACTCCTCAAGGCTCTCCCCCATGTCAAACATTGGTGGGAAACTTATTGGGAGAAAAGTTCCACAGAGGAATATGGAATATATGGGGTTGAGCTCAGTTATGATTTTTTTGTGGATGAGGTCAAGGAACAGTACTACCCTATTAATAACTATGAAGACCAGTACATGAGATGGACCACACAACAACAAGAGAAGAGCCAAACAATGTCATAGTTCAAAAATACTTTCCATACCTTGCGCACCAAGTTGGGTATCAAATACTCCAAGCAGAATCTAGTTCTAAAATATAGTGGGGCTCTGCATAGGTACATCCAAACTGAAATATATTTCCTAAACATCTCATCATTGGGAGATGCCTATCGATATGTTGTCAAAATTGATCAGAAATGTAGGCACCAGAAAAAAATGGGAATTAGGGTCTGCAAATATGAAACAACCAAAGCATGGTAAAGACGTCCCCAACCAACAGCCTCTAGACAACTATTCTAAGACACATGACAAGAAGGGTAAAGGAAAGATGAAGAATGACACTAGGAAGTGGTGTGAATTCCACAAAATCCCTTGGCACAAGACCGATGAATGTCGCTCGAAAAATTCATTGGTGGTTGAGGTCAAAGACACAGAGCCAAACCCTGATTTAGAATCCGATCCAGAAAATATTGAAAACAAACAAATCATCGACACAAACCCCACTACTACTATCACGACCGCAACAATTCAACCAGAAGAACCAGTAGATCCTGAAGAAGGGGAGCACCTCTTCCATTCATAGATGTGGGTGAAGGGGAACCTGTTGCATTTCATTGTTGATAACGACATCTAGAAAAACCTCATCTCAGTTAAGGTCGTCAAACAGTTGGGGTTGTCAACAACACCACACCCACAACAATACAACATCTGGTGGCTTCACCGAGGATGAGATCTCCATGTTAACCAGCAGTATCGCATGTCCTATGGCATCCATCCCTTCAAGGATGAGGTAGTGTGTGATGTTTCCCCTCTTGATGTTTGTGATGTTTTTTTGGGACAACCATATATGTGGAAACTTCATTTTTTCTATGAGTCTAGACCCCGTAGTGTCATTATTACTCTGGGAGGTTAGCTCTATAAGATACCATAAGTAGTTCTGACTATTGTTCCACTAAAACAGTGCCGCAAGGTAATCTCTCATACTACAAAGTTCATTGTCTTCACAGTTTGTTCAAAGGATGCACAGAAGACCACTACAACCACTGCAGCCTCAACACCTTCTATCCAACAAAAATAGATTTCCGAAGAGAAAGAATATATTGTTTCTTCACCTAAAATGGTGACTACACAATGAATCGTCAAACCCATAAACAACAAGTTGGTGGAATAAATTCAACCCCGTTAGCAACAATTTCATGACAGCCTTCCATAGACCAAGCATCACAACTTCTCCAACAAGGCATGCATCTCACCAAGATTCAGATTCAGAAAACACTTTCCCTTCTTCCCTGGGCACTCAACGCAATGGAGACCATTGTTTCCTAAGGAGGGAGGACTGATCTAGGTGGATATTGGTGGCCACCCACCTATTCCAACTGGCTCCTGTTTTTAGTTTTTAGTTCAACACGTTCTTTTGTACTTCTTTGTAATTGTGGGTTCTACACTTATGCGGCTATCTGAAGCCCTACACATCTTCCAGGTGGAGACTAGTGGCCACCCACCTAATCCAAGTGGCTTATTTTAGAAATTTTCATGTTAGCACGTATTTTTGTACTTCCAAGGTTGTTTTGGGGCCCTAAACAGTGTCTTTTTGGCGTACCACAGTCAAACTATATACGTAGTCAAATTTTGATGGCATAATGCGTAGTTCTCGAAAAGAAATTTCCAAAGGGATATCATGTGCCTAAAACGAAGATCGTATGCAAAAGTTACGACCCCGGGAAGTTATTTTACTAACTTACCCAAACGGGCCCCACATGAATTTTGGCGTTTCATCTCATAGGGTTAGGTTTTTTGGTGTCTAGGTTTTTGGCATTCATGTTTATCATAAAAAGGCCTTCAAAGCCTCATTGTAATCATCATCTTGTGAATGAGTGTAGCCATCACATCTCTTCTCAGAGATAAATATGACACCATTCTAGAAAGTCTTGCACTCTGTATTTTTACAATCTCTTTACAATTCTTTCATTAATAGAAATCATGTATTGTTGTATTTCTATGTTTCTGGCAATTTTCATGAGTATTTCATTGTAATATCTCTTCTTTCATTTTGTTCCGAAAATAATCTGGATCAGGAGTTTGGAATACACAGATTGTCGAGGAAAGGGTATCTCGAGCAACAAGCACTCCCTATACAAAGGTACTCAAAGAGATTGATGGACTTGGTACCTTGCATGTTAATCACTCCATCACCATGAAGTAACCCACGTCATTTCATTCACCATACTTACACTTTGATGGTTTCTCTTGGGAAATATCCTTCTACTTGGATGATGGCACACCTAATAGGGTCTTTTAATGGTCCCATACCTAAACTTGGAAAATTGCATAAAGTCTTGAGATAATGTGAAGTTTGAAGAAGATACCTAATGTGAATTGCTTACATGGATTTTGTATTAAGTGGTGGGTTACTTTGTATGATTCTAATGGTTATGGTCCATTGTAGTTGTTGGTTTTACCTAATTATTTGGGCCTTGTTTTTTCATGAGGCACCTTGACATGGTCCTTTGGAGGATGTTTTC
>JASDQU010240602.1:30930-44528 GCA_032191745.1 Picea mariana | reverse complement strand
TGAAGTTTGAAGAAGATACCTAATGTGAATTGCTTACATGGATTTTGTATTAAGTGGTGGGTTACTTTGTATGATTCTAATGGTTATGGTCCATTGTAGTTGTTGGTTTTACCTAATTATTTGGGCCTTGTTTTTTCATGAGGCACCTTGACATGGTCCTTTGGAGGATGTTTTCGTGATGACACCCAGGACGTTGTGCACCATACAAAGGACATTGCATAGTTGAAGCAAGGCATTGGGCCATATGATGATTGGACATTCCCTGAGGCACCTTTCCACACCTCTTGGGCCTTGGATGTTGGAAACATGAGCTTAGATATAACAGATATGGTCAAATGGGCTATCATATGGGAAAGAATCCCACACCTTGGACAGTGCACCTTGGAGCATGTTAGGATTTGATTTGAAGACATTGCACTTGGAGAGATGATGGACCTTTCTTTCACCTTGAACATTGGATTTTTCCACCTTGGAGGTTGAGCATATTAATGATGACATCATGTGTTATGGTGATTTGATAATGGCGAGGTTGACCTACCATTAGGGCATCCATTTTGATGATGATTTGGGGTCATTTGATTATGATATGTGACCTTTGATGAGGAGGTATGACTTTTCACCATGATTTTCACCTTTAATGATGAGACATGGCCCTTGGAGGCCCTTGCACCCTTTTAGATCATGACATCACATTCATTGTGGCATCCTACACTCGCACGTGTCACTTTTTACAGGATGTTTAGGTGTATTTACATGTTTTATTTATGTTTGAGGATATCTTAGGGGTTGACCATGACTTATCCAACTTGTATCATGGATATTTTATGTTTTTAGGGGCTTTGAGGGTTTATAGCACTAGGGTTGCCTCATATAAGAAGGATAGCACTACCTCATTGTTGAATCATAACTGACACTTTGTGGAGAATCGCTTCTATAATTCTCTTTTTTTSTCTTCTTTTTTATTATGGAGGACTTGTGTGCACCTCTTGGAGACTAGTCTTTTGGATGTTTTTCTTGTTTTGGTGGATGATTCATGAGACTAGGGTTTCCTCATGCATAGCTACTTGGTATAGTAAGTGTTMTTTGCAAGTTTAAGTGTTTGTTCTTGGTATATTTTGATGAATTCTCTATCTAATGGTTGATAGTTGTATGTTATCTTGTGTCCTTGAATAATTTTGTTAGAAAACCTAAGGAAGGATTAAAAATGTTTATCCCCTTCCCTTGTTTTTTCCATATTAATTTTATTGAAGCATAGAAGTTCAAGTCATGGGATTATGATTGTATGTCTCGCTATCCTTGTCCTTACTAGTTGAAATCTAGGGTTTATGATTGTACAAACTCTAAGGTTTGACTTATTTCCACTTGACCTTATTACTAGACATAATAGAAGAAGTAGGACGACACTTAGGGTTTATGATTATATAAATGTTAGGGATTCCTTCCTAGAAGGTTAATACTAGGCTTATGATGGTATATCCTCCATTGAATTTGTTGTATTAACTCCATATGCCCAAGGATTGAAGACAACACTAGTCTTCTTGTTGCAAGTGATAAAACCCTAGCTTATGTTGATGATTGCAGCTACGTGAGACATTCTCCAGCTTACAAAACTGAGAGAAATCCCTTGAGAAGGGTGTGTGGTTCCTATCTGAGACATATCTAGAACATAGAGATGGCCTCCTCCTTACAGAGAGTTGAGAAGAACTCCAGATGATTCTCCTATGTAACGCAGTGGGGAAGGAGATCTGCAAAGTTGGACGTGCATGTGGTTGAGCACAAGGTGAACGTGTGAATCCCAAAGTGTTGGGTGCATCATCATGAGAATAGAAATAAAGATGATGTATTAGCCTCCTCTAAGTAGAAGATTTGATGAGAAACTCCATACGGCTCACCGGTGTAATGCATTGGGAAAGAAGATCTGTTGAGTTGACGAGCATAGGTGAACTTAATCCTAGTGGTTGAGCACTAGTGAAGAAGTGGTTCTTCTATGTAATGTAGTGAGCCAGAGATATGGACATCCCCATAGGATGTTCCCCTAGTGGTTGAGCACTAGTGGGTGTATGAGATAACTTGCTATATTGTTCAAGAGTCAGACCTGCTTGTAACCCTAATTGTAATGTAAAGGGTATAGGTCGGCCCCACCTTAATGTGATTAATAATTAATGTAAAAGATAATTAATCTAGTTAATATTAATTATATTTTGATCTAGTGAGGTCGGCCCTGTTGTGCCAATACACACTTATGTTGATAGGTTAATTATAATATAAGTAAAGGTAGATTCCCCATTGTGGAATCATATATTTCATGTGAGTTTGGAAATTTCAGCAAGTATACCATCTTGGGAAAAGTGTGCACCTCTCTTGGGCGCTAGTCTTCTAGGGTTTGAGCACCCTCTTGTGTGATAAGTTTTATTGGTGGTGAATTTCTTTCTCTTGAAGAATATAGCAAAGGATTTTGGTTGGGTTTTCTTCCCTTGTTGAGAAGGGTTTCCTAGGATACTTCTTGTGTTCTTGTGCATGGTGTTTCTTCTTGTGATATTGGTTGTTGCAACATTATTGGTTATGGTTAAGTGTGTTAGCACATAATCATGTAGGGGGTGCTCTTCTGAAATAAGCGTCCCCTTTGGCAAAGAAAGAGATTCGAAAAACCCATTTTTCCAAAGTTTAGAGGGTGGGCGCGTCATTTTAATGAGCAGGCAGTTTCGGACGGCCGAGATCTGCCCGCCTAGATCTGCGGATGAGGTTTCATTCCGGAGCCCCCTCGCCATTCTGACTTTAACAGGGGGGGTCTGGAATTGGGCACACGTCTCTCAAACGGTCGAGATTGAGGCACCTAGATCGATGATGCTCAAGAGATTTCGGACCCCCTCTGCCATTCTTCCTTTAATAGGAGGGGGGGGGGTCCAGAATGGTGTGGTATTGATGTGGGGCCCCCTTCCTATCGTGTTGCCTTCTCTACTATTTCTTCCCTTGCCATATGTTCTCCACTTGACCATGTGACGGGGCTCGTTCCCTTTGGTCCCTCCTCGTCCTCCGACATCTGTCTCGCTCCCTTCCACGTCATCCTCCCATAAATAATGTGTCCCCCATCACCATTATATCCCGTCACCTTCGCCCCTTCTCCTTGCCATGTGTCTCACCCCTGTTGTTTATGTGATCACTCCCTTTCCCCTTTCCATGTCAAGCACACCAGACCTCCACATCCCAGAGGGCAGAGTTGACTCGGATTGTTCTTGATCCCAAGAAAGCAGTTATTGAAGTTGTTGGAAGTGGTTAGACATTGTCTCCGCCATAAATGGAAAGTCCGACAAAAGATTAAAAGCATGTCGATTCATCTGCAGGACAGTCAGGAGTCTGATTGTGTCTGTCATAAGTGCATGATCGACCAGATTCTGCATGCGCAGACTGCCAAAAGACATGCGGGCGCAATGTTTTTAACGCGGTGTCTCGTTTTCACAGTTGTTTTTTTGTTTTGAGTATATGTAGGTGTTTTCGCCATTTTGTAATCTATCGATGGTTGAGCTAGGCTCCCGATTGTAAAGTTTTAATGAAGCATTGGTTTCTATGGTTATGTATTGGCACTTGAGACTTATTTCCTTATGAATGTCAGCTTCTTTCCATCTCTTTGTTTACACTGTGTTAGAACAGCTCAGAATTGGAGGATCCAGTTGAGTTGCACTGTTATAGGATGATGTAGGTTGGATCACTGTAATAGTTGCATTGTCTCTAATCAGTTCTTGTCTTTTTTCAACGCTGAATGATTTGGAATTGGAGGATCCAGTCAAGTCACCCTTCAGTTCCCCAAAACTCAGAACCAAGAGTATCTTGTATTTTGAGCTTTTCTTCCTCAAGCTGTTGAAAGGCTTTATGCCCGAGGCAGTCTTGCTCACACATTTCACCAAGTCTTCCACCTGCTCATTTTACAATCAACTCACTGACGAAATTTAGATCAAGACCTCCTTTGTTCTTTACAGACTAGGCCTGGTCCCTGAGTTAGAGTGATACCTTCCTGGGTCTCTACCCATTTGATCACCCATTAAATTTATTCATGACATAAACTGATGGGTGTTGGGCTCTGCTCCTGCCGCAATCCAGGAGTGACTTCTAACACTAACATTTTCGGCACCGTTTCCGGGGATGAAGTTGAATATTTTCCCCGGGATTGAACGACAACGATTAACTGATTCTGAAGGTGCATCAGATATCAGAACTATCAAGATTGCTACTGTGCACCTGGCGACTCCACTGACGCGATTCCGCTAGGTGACCCCACTGGTTCCAACCCATAAGCGACTCCATTGTTTCAGTCATGGCTTCTAGAGGCAGACACACAAGGTCTGATCCTCAGCTACCGTTAGCGCCACCTGAAGATGACCCAGAGAAGATCATTAGAAAGGGAAAGTCCTCTGAAGGCGGTACTTCTACTGCTAAAACAAGTATTTATGGTGATTTTCAAGATTTTGTAAAAACTCCAACCCCTTCATTTTGTCATGTTTTATTACCTTCTGTCGGAGTTTCTCGAGGTCTAAATTTCGAGAGTCTTCCTGCTGGATTTTCTCCTCTTGGTCTCGAATTAGTAGGAGAAACTCTTATCACTCCCCTTTCCCCCGAAGTGGTACCTTGGTTCAGACCCGACGCTTCTGAATATTCTCCTACCCTAGGTTTTACCACCCCTCCTCCTATTATTACTGTTGTTGAGGGAAGGGAAATTTCTGTGCCTTTGAGCCCGCAAGCCTGTTCTCCAGATTTTTTGCATTTCCCCTCCCATTCTGTAAGCTCAACTCCTATTTTTCCGCTTCAAACTTCATCTCCTCCTAGTTCCCCCACACCTGTTGTTCCTATGGCTGGTGCCAATCCCCCTCTAAATAGAATAGACACCATAGTGGCTGCTAGATATGCTCTCTTAATCCTACCTCAGCCTGTGAATACTCTTCCTGCTAGAGATTACCTGAAATATATGCCCAAGTTCACTGGGGAAGATGACATAACTGCAGAAGAGCACCTGGTTGCTTTCTACATCTACACAAACAACCTGAACATTGAAAATGAAGATGTTTGGATGAGAGTCTTCGTCCAAAGCCTGGACAGTGAAGTGAGGAAATGGTTTAGGAGATTGGCCCCCAGGTCCATTGTTGGGATAGAAGCTCTTGATAGTGCTTTCCTGAGGTAGTGAAGAGATAAAAAAGATTTCATGTATTACATGACAGAGTTCGGGTCTTTGAAGAAAATGGGAGGAGAGTATGTCTCCGACTTCTCCAAAAGTTTCAATAAGATGTATAATAAGATCCCTGATGAGATAAATCCCACAGAAGCCTCTGCAAAAATTTCTTACGCTAGTGCATTCAACCCTGACTTTTGTCTTCTATTAAGAGAAAGAATAGCTACCTCCCTAGCTCAAATGCAAGATGCGGCCATAGAGGTGGAATCTAATGTATTGGTAGTTGATAGACTGAGGAATAAGACTGATGCAGACAGGAGAAAGGGAAGATCCGAAGCCTCAACTTCTGGCACCTCTGTGCCTCATCCTCAAGTGGATGAACTGACCAAGATAGTGAAGTCTCTGTCTGCAGAGATGGAGAAAATGAAGGTGGAGGGGAAGCAGGCATACAGAAATCCTCAAAATGCCGAAAACAAAGGAAGCTTCAGGAGGCCAAACAATATTTCTCCCCTGACTATGAAAGAGACCAGAGAGGAAGAGATAGAGAAGACCAGAAAATTCAGACCCCTCTTCAAAATAATTTTGTGGCTGATGAGGAAGAAGGGGAAGCAAACGGGCTTGATCCCAAAATCCGCTGCTTCGGAGAAACTCCCCCTTTTCCTCATCTCACTCAATCATCATATGAGGAATCTCTCATGGACAGTCAGCTAAATGAACTTAGCAAGGGAGACAAGGCTAGCAGCAGCCAAAGTTGGTATAACCTGAGATCCAAGAAAAAGCTAGGAGCACCTGATGTTCTTGAGCAGCTTACTAGAACAGAGAAACCTGCTAATGAAGTAGCAGACAACAATGAAGGTAAGAAGGCCCAACCCCTCTCTCCAATGGTCTAGAGTCATGTTCCTGAAGTAAGAGAAATCCCAAAGCTTACATCTTCTTTTAACTTTGAGCATGAAATTCAGAAAATTAGAATCCCTCTGCCCCTCTCTGAACTGATCAAACATGAAGTGTTCAAAAAATGCCTCTTCAAGATATTACGGTCTGAAGCCTCATGCCTTCCCATAGACTCCATCAATTTGCAAGATGAAAATCCTGCAGTCATTCTGGGTCCTATGGTAGAATACATGAATGATTCATCCCCTCCCTTCTACACATCCTTGAACATACATGAGAAGGTACTGCACAATTGTTTGATGGATTCAGGGGCTTCCCACAACCTCATGCCCAAAACTGTCATGGAAGAATTAGGACTAGAATTCACCAGAGCCTATAGAGACCTCTATTCCTTTGACTCCAGGAAAGTTCAATGTCTAGGATTCATCAAAGACCTGGTCGTGACCTTGTTTCAATTGCCCATGAAAAGTGTGGTCATGGACATTGTAGTGGCTGATGTCCCCCCCAAGTTTGGTATGTTGTTATCAAGATCTTGGATAAAAAGACTGGGGGGAACTTTGCAGATGGACCTAACCTATGCTACTATTCCGGTGTTCGGAGGGGAACATAGGAGACTATACAGAGAAGCCCGGTTGGCCTATATAATCAGTGACGAAGCCAATCCTACCAACCATCCTATCTTTTCCCTTGACACTGATTTAGGTTCCAGTTTACTACAACTCACTAATGCTCCCGAGCCTCTTCTAAAGCTCAGAAAGAAGCCCACCAATTCTCATGAATTTTCTTCCGCCATCACCTCCGTCTGGAAAATGTTTTTTGATGGAGCCTCTTCTAGAGAAGGTGCTGGTGCTGGAATATTTTTTGTGTCACCTGCTTAGGAAACCGTATCTCTGTCATACAAGCTAGAATTTGAAACAACCAACAATGCGGTAGAATATGAAGCTCTTGTTCTAGGATTAAGAGCTGCAAAGGAAATGGGAATTCAGGAGGTAGCAATGTTCAGAGATGCAGAATTGATAGTCCAGCAGATCAGAAATGCTTATCAGGCCAAGCACCCTCGACTCAGGAGTTACAGAAATGAGGTATGGGACCTAATCGACAATTTCTTCTCAGAATTTAACATTTCTTTCATCCCAAGAGAGAAGAACACAATGGTAGATTCCTTGGCTACATCAGCAAGCAATTTCAAAGTGTCCTTGCCACCTAAATTCATATATGATGTAGAAGTAAAATACAGGCCCTCCATACTTGACAATGTCAAACATTGGAAGGTGTTCGAGGATGATTTGGAGATCAAAATATTCTTGGAGACTGTTGAATAATTTTCAGAGATACATATTGACCAAGATTCTGTTTCTGAAGAAAAGCTTGATGGTGAAAATTTTCTGAGTAAGATTACAGAGCGTGACATTGTGCAGCTGCCGAACAATCATATTCCAAGGGGATTGGTCCCTTTGGAAAGGCTTTTTGATAGGAATGATGTGGCATTAAAAGGGAAAATCTTAGAGGATGATGCTGATACAACTCAGTGCAACATTGGCACCGAGAATGAACCCAAGTTTGTCAGATTGTCAAGGAGTCTGACAAAGGAACAGAGGGCCGAATACGCTGAACTATTGAGGGAGTTTGCTGATGTTTTCGCTTGGACCTATGAAGATCTCAAAACTTATGACACTTCTGTCATTGAGCATAAAATCCCGTTGAAAAAGGAGGCAAAGCCATTTAGGTAGAAGCTAAGACAGCTCAATCCTATGTTATTGCCTATCATGGAGAGAGAAGTGAAGAAGCTGCTACATGCCCAGATCATCGTTCCATTGAGATATTCAGAGTGGGTGGCCAACTTGGTCCCTGTATGAAAAAAGGATGGAGAAATTAGACTCTGTGTGGATTTTAGAAACCTGAACAGGAGCTCACGGAAGGACAATTACCCCTTACCAAAGATGGAACATATATTGCAAAGGGTAATAGGAGCATCCAGGATTTCCATGATTGATGGCTTCTCTGGCTACAATCAAATCTCTGTTCTGCCTGAGGACAGGGAAAATACGACATTTACCACTCCATGGGGCACATTCATGTATGCTAAAATTCCTTTTGGGTTGATGAATGTAGGGGAAATGTTTCAACGTGTCATGGACATAGATTTCATTGGGTAAAAGGATAAGTTTGTGGTCATCTATCTGGATGACATAATAGTCTTTTCCAAATCTGATAAAGAACATTGTTGTCATCTCAGGAAAGTTTTTCTAAAATGCAGGAGTTTTGGCCTTTCTTTGAATCCCAAAAAATCTTTGTTCACCATGAAGGAGGGAAAGTTACTGGGCCACATAGTATCAACAGAAGGAGTCAAAATTGATCCTAGCAAAGTTGAAGCAATCCAAGCATTGGTAATCCCCAGATCCGGGAAAGAAGTCCAGTCTTTCCTTAGTAAGATTAATTTTCTAAGGAGGTTTGTTTCTAACTTTACCGAGATGGTAAATCTTATAACAGCCATGTTGAGAAAGGAAAATAAAGTGAGGTGGACCTATGAAGCTCGAAATTCCTTTGAGTAGATAAAGAAGGCCTTGACAGAAGCTCCTGTGCTTATTAGTCCCTATTACTCAAAGGATTTCCTTATTTTCTCCTTTGCCTCATCTGACACGGTGGTTTTTGTTTTATTACAGACAAACGATGTCGGGCAAGAGCAACCTATTGCCTATTTTAGCAGAGCTCTAAGGGATGTCAAGGCCAGGTATGACATTATGGAGAAGTAGGCCTATGCCCTGGTGAATGCTCTCAAATCCTTTAGAACCTATGTCCTACAGTAGAAGATCATTGTATATGTCCCCTCTGTTGTTGTTAAGGACATTCTTATTCAGCCTGATATAGACGGGAAGAGGAGTAAGTGGATAGCTAAGATCCTTGAGTTTGACTTGGAAATAAGGCCTACCAAATTAATCAAAGGTCAAGGTTTAGCCAAGTTGTTGGCTGAAGAAAATTGCAAATCTTTGGGGGTAGGTTTCATCAATGAATGCTCAGAAAATCAGCAGGATCAGCTATCTGATGTAGACCCTCAAGCAGAGCCCCCGTTGGCTCGATGCCCTTGGTATAAGGATGTCATATATTTTCTGCAAGAGTTGCGGCCTCCGGATGGCCTGCAAAGAAACAAGGCAAGAGCTCTGAAGCTCAAAGCAGTCGGATATTGCCTTGTCAATCAAGTTTTATATTGGAAAGACCCCCTGGGGGCACTTTTGAAATGTATGAATCCACAAGAGGCTGACAGGATCATTTTTGAATTTCACAGAAGCCTATGTGGAGGACATCATTTATGGAAGACCATAGCCTACAAAATCTTCAGGGCTGGGTACTACTGGCCCACCTTATTTACTGATGTCTGCAGAAAGTTCAAAGCCTGCATCAAATGCCAAAGATTTTCAGGAAAGCAACAGCTTAAATCTCTACCTTTAAAGCCTGTAGTTGTTTCGGGACCTTTCCAGCAATGGGGCCTATATTTTATTGGAGAAATCCACCCTGCTTCTAGTGGGAAGCACAGATGGATCCTAACTGCCATGGATTTCTTTACTAAGTGGATAGAAGCTATTACCACTAGGAGTGTTTCCCATAAGGTAATCATTGGATTCCTGGAAGACCTCATCACAAGATTCGGCTTCCCAAGCAATATTTTCACTGATAACGCATCCTCTTTCAAGGCTGAGCTATTAGCCAATTTCTGTGAGCAATTCAGGATCAAATTGATTCACTTCACCCCATATTATCCCCAGGGCAATGGTTTAGCAGAGTCCTCCAACAAAAGCCTGATAAGGATCATCAAAAGACTATTGGAGGACAACAAAAAGGACTGGGATTCAAAGTTGAAATTCACTCTATGGGTCGATCGAGTGACCACAAAGAGATCTATAGGCATCTCCCCTTTCCAATTAGTTTATGGAGTAGAAGTTGTTTTCCCTTCTCAGCTAGCCATTCATGTAACAAAGTTCCTCCAGGATTATCAAGAAGAGCCTGATGATATGATCAAAATAATTCATCAACTGGTAGAGGTTCAGCAGGCTAGAGAGCAGGTAATGAACAGAATTCAAGACCATCAGCAGACGATCAAGCATGCTTTTGACAAAAAGGCCAAGAAGGAAGAGTTTCAGATAGGAGACCTGGTGATGAAATGGGATGCTCCTAAACAAGACAAGGGCAAACACGGCAAATTTGAATCCCTATAGGTCAGGCCCTTCAAAATCTCTGAAGTATTTTCAAATAATACCTACAAGTTGCGAGATTTGAAGGATCAAGAAGTTTTCAATGGCCCTGTGAATGGGCATTTCCTGAAAAGATGTTTTTCTTGAGCCGCACATGGCTCATCTACGGTTGTATATCTTGTTTTTCTTTTATCTTTAAGTTTTAAATAATGACTCCATAGCCCAACAACAAGGCACTGAAGCTACAAAGAGTTCTCGGCAGCCCGCAGGGGGCGTGTCGTCCCCCATGGAGCCTAATGTTAGCACATAATCATGTAGTGGGGTGCTCTCCTGAAAGAAGCGTCCCCTTTGGCAAAGAAAGAGATTCAGAAAACCCATTTTTCCAAAGTTTAGAGGGTGGGCGTGTCATTTTAATGAGCAGGAAGTTTCGGATGGCCAAGATCTGCCCACCTAGATCTGCGACTAAGGTTTCATTCCGGAGCCCCCTCTCCATTCTGCCTTTAACGGGGGGGGTCCGAAATTGGGCGCACATCTCTCAAATGGTTGAGATTGAGGCGCCTAGATTGACGGTGCTCATGCGATTCCGGACCCCCTCTGCCATTTTTCCTTTAATAGGGGGGGGGGGGTCTGGAATGGTGTGGTATTGACGTGGGGCCCCCTTCCTGTCGTGTCGCCTTCTATACCATTTCTTCCCCTGCCATGTGTTCCCCACTTGACCGCATGACGAGGCCCATTCCCTTTGGCCCCTCCTCATCCTCTGACATCTGTCCCACTCCCTTCCATGTTAGCCTCCCATAAATAATGTGTCCCCCATCACCATTATATCCCGTCACCTTCACCCCTTCTCCTTGCCATGTGTCTCACCCCTGTTGTTTCCGTGATCACTCCCTTTCCCCTTTCCACGTTAAGCACGCCAGACCTCCATGTCCTAGAGGGCAGAGTTGACCCGGATTGTTCCTGATCCCAAGAAAGCAGTTATTGAAGTTGTTGGAGGTGGTTAGACATCGTCTCCGCCATAAATGGAAAGTCCGGAAAAGGATTAAAAGCATGTCGATTCATCTGCAGGATAGTCAGTAGTCTGATTGTGTCTGACATAAGTGCATGATCAACCAGAGTCTGCATGCGCAGACTGCCAGAAGACATGAGGACGCAATGTTTTTAACGCAGTGTCTCGTTTTCGTTGTTGTTGTTTTGTTTTGATTATATGTAGGTGTTTTCTCCATTTTGTAATCTATCGATGGTTGAGCTAGGCTCCCGATTGTAAAGTTTTAACGAAGCACTAGTTGCTCTGGTTATGTATTGGCACTTGAGACTTCTTGCCTTATGAATATTAGCTTCTTTCCATCTCTTTGTTTACACTGTGTTAGAACAACTCGGAATTGGAGGATCCAGTCGAGTTGCACTGTTATAGGATGATGTAGGTTGGATCAATGTAATAGTTGCATTGTCTCTAATCAGTTCTTGTATTTTCTCAACGCTGAATGATTTGGAATTGGAGGATCCAGTAAAGTCACCCTTTAGTTCCCCGAAACTCAGAACCAAGAGGATCTTGTATTCTGAGATTTTCTTCCTCAAGTTGTTGAAAAGCCTGATGCCCGAGGCAGTCTTGCTCACACATCTCACCAAGTCTTCCACCTGCTCATTTTACAATCAACTCACTGACGAAAGTTAGATCAAGACCTCCTTTGTTCTTTACATACTAGGCATGGTCCCTGAGTTAGAGTGATACCTTCCTAGGTCTCTACCCATTTGATCACCCATTAAATTTATTCTTGACATAAACTAATGGGCGTTGGGCTCTGCTCCTGCTGCAATCCAGGAGTGACTTCTAATGCTAACAAAGTGAAATGCTAAAAATGGATTGAACTTCATGCTTAACCTTTCTTATTGAAAAATAAACAGCTTGATCTCTCCTCTCTCAACGCTTTGTGTTGGTTTAGAACCTTTTTCATTTTCATAGTCATTTACTATCATTCTCTAGCTTAATGTCTTGCATCTTAACCTATATTCATCATATAACATAGTCATTGATGTAATAATTTTATTTTAAGCCATTAGGGATTGACATATTTCAATCAATTAACATAGTTTCATGCTCGTTCTCTCATGCAAACATTGATTAATGATCTATAAGTATTTTACTTGGTATTTGGCATATTTTCCATAGTTTTCTTAATGATTTTAGAGTTGATTTATTGTTGTTGTTATAAACTTGTTACATGCTCAAGTATATAATCCATCATTCAAGTTTATTTACAACTTTCATTTTTAATTTGATAGCTATTATTTCGAGGAATTTAATTTTCTTTCTTAGTTTAATAAACATCATTGATTGTATCACTAACACCCTTCACACACACATAATCCAATTTCCTTATTTAATTCACCTTGACCTTTCCCTTGATTTAGACCTGGATAATCAAGCAACCAAGATATGGGGTTGTAGACTTTCCTTTAGCTTGCTATAGGATCCCTTGAGATTGCTAGGGAAGCCTGCCTTGTGTTATATCTCCATCCTTCACCAAAATTAGGGAAGTACTTTCTTAGGTGACAACGGCAATTACTTCCATATATAACACTAGTCAAGCATCTTGTGAAGGATTTACATAAGTGCTAGATTCTTTGATAACATTTTGGCGTCGTTTCCAGGGAGAATTGAGTCATCATTCCTATGATATTGAATTCTATGCTTCAACCTTTCCTTGGTAAACATGTCTCAAAGCATTTCATACTTAGCGATACTAGAAACTCCATTGCAGGTAAAATCTCTTTATCTTACCTTGATGATCTTTTTCTAGCAATATCAACTAGAGACTCCACAAAACCCAAGTGTTGAAAGCACTAATCAATACTTATGCTAACCCATAGGATAAGGTACCCTAGTAACCCTCTTGTATCCCAAATTTCCCTTCAACCATGGGTCTAGAATATTTTTAAACCTTTAGATATGACCATGATCGAAGGTTATCCTCGTGATTTACCTAAGAATGTAGATAAGTGGTTTCCTAAATTCTGGAACAATAATAATACCTCCTCTAGGGACCATTTATCCTCATTCTATAATTCCTTAGAGCTCCATGATATCCAACGTGAAGATGTGATCATGATACCTTTTTCTTCATCATTAATAAGGGATGTTAGGTTATTGCATAACAACCTTCCTAATAAAATCATTAAAATCATGCAATCCCTTCATGATACCTTCTTGAAAAGGTGGGAAACCAATAAATATGGTAAAGTGCTCTTAACCCAATCATGTAAAGAGCCTGGAAGAAGTAGAGTTTATTGATGAATTTAATACAAGGTTTAATACATTGATAGAAGAATTTTCTAGAGACCTTACACCAAAGGAAGGGGAAATC
>JASDQU010240601.1:181970-192126 GCA_032191745.1 Picea mariana | reverse complement strand
CCTATGCATAGGTATAACATATCTTTCATGATTGTTATCAGATCTATTCATATCAAACCTTCTTTCATCTATTAGTGCCCTAGTTTTTAAGCTAGGACATAATCTATCAATCATACCTAGATCCATACTCTAGAAATGAAAAATTTCACTTATCTTACTGTTACAAAGCACAAAGATTTCATATCTAAAACTTTTTAACTATTCTTACCTTTATCAGGCACAAAGCTTGCAGATCTTACCTCTTTTAGTCAGAAATTTCCACTTTAACCTTTCTTAGAGAACAAAGCGTTCAAATATTGCTTCTTTTATTCAGATCCGACCTTCTCTCTTTAGCACAGAGCTTTATAGATCAAGTAGAATACTGTGCACCAGGGCACAGATCTACGCACAATGCTTTCACAATTTCAGGATGAATTTTTACTTAGAGCTTCCTCTTCCTCAGTTCCCAACAATCATAGTTTCAGGTCCCAACAACAGAACCATTTGTTGGCACAGGGGTAGACCCAGGGTTCAACGCTACAACAACTCACTAGAAAAATCCTAACTACCGACCCTTTCGGCAACACCTGCAAAGCAGATGAAGTCTCACCCGAGGTAGAGGTAGGGGTGGTTGCAGGACTCAAGTGTCTACAACCTTAGCTGGCACACATATATGTGATTAGAACACTTAATAAAGAACTTAACACCATTAGTTCCTCAATATACAGTCAATAACCACTTCGTTTATAATACAGAGCTTCACAACATTCACACTAATCTACAATATTCAAGCACTTATCATATACACATGGATTAGAATAAGCATATCAAGCACTAAGCATGAATATCTAGATCAGATCTAACATTCTCACGTATAATAAGCACCAAGCATAAATAGATCTATCTAAACATATCAAAGCATTTCACATATAATAAGTAAATACATCAAGACAAAGCACAAAGCACATCACACAGGGTTTATGTGGTTCACCCCCACCCTGGGGCTACGTCCACCAACTGTTCTTCTTTATTGTCTTCAATCAATCGGTTACAAGAACAAAGCCTCAAAACCCTTACTCTGCATAGGACAAAATATCTGCGCAGCTTACTAGATCCTTTTTCCTTGTGTTATAGCACAAAGCCTTCTACAGTCTTTCACAGGGACTTGCACTCAACTCTACAAGTCTCACATAGTATGCACAGAGCACTTACAATCCTTTGATCACATAGATCTAGCACTTAGCCATTCCTTTAGCACTTAGCACACTGGACTCTTTCTATATTGCCTATCCTTCTATATATACATTACAAAATAGGCCTAAACATGGGTAAACCCATGGGACGCCATCCCACTCCCGTTACATATTCCCAAAAACCCAAAAAGGGGCCCAAAAGGGGGTCGAGATCCCATGATCTTCGCTTTGACTTGCGCTCCTCCTTCGACAGGCTGTTGAAGTCCCAAAATAGGTCAACATGACCAAGAAACTCCCAAAAATTGGTCAAGGGCCAACACTCACCCCCCATTTTTTCAATCTTTGATGAAGAAAGCGCAATAGGTACTGTGCAGCTCGAATGGATGGATTGCTATATCTCCTTCATACAACATCTCCTGCTTTTCACCATAATGCTGCAAGATATCCTCTGAAGAATCCTCCACAACTATGATTATTAGATCGACATCATCCTTTATGAGCGTGGACTTAATCTTGGGCTTACTCGTGCATGCATTCTTTCTGGATGAGGGTTTCTGCAGAGAAACCTTCCGCTTCCTTGATTTTTTGGCCTCGGTAGGGGGATCCTTCGGCGGTGTAGCTTCACATTTGTCTTGATTTTCTCCTTCTTCCCCTCCTTCTTCTTGGTTCACTTTGTCTCCTCCTCCTCTTGTGGGTGAGTCAGACCTACATTCCTCTGAGACGCTGTCCTCCTCATCAGTTTCTATGTTCTGCACTTCCTCCTTTTTCTTCTTTTTCTTCGTGCTAGTCTGTCCATCATGTTCGACCCGGGTGACCAAGGGACTTACGATGATGTCGGGGTTGGAGAGTTCTACATCTTACTGGTATAAGGAACTCTTCTATCCATTCTTTGGTAATCTCCTCCATATCTTTGTCGGTTAGCTTATAATAGGACTGCAATTCCTCCTTACTCTCATCCCTGCGTGCAGTGATGTAGATAAAGTGCCGATCTGTGCAAAACTTTGCTAGTGGTCTGTACTAGTGCATTGTGTTTGGTGTCATGCATGGATGTGATTCAATAGCATGATTCAGCTACTGGTAGTAAGCATGGAAGACAATGTTCGACTGCCACTGCTTCAACATATCATTTTTATACCACAAGGTGGAGAACCTCACGGCCAACGACTCTGATGGCTCAAATTCTAGAAATGTCAGTCCTTATGGAATCTTCCAAGAGACAATTGCGATCAGTATCAGTAACCAACTAAAATGGAATTCATAGCCCTGATCATGCGCTTCAGGGAAGTCCTTCTCAAGCTCATTGACGAGGTAACTCACCCAGTTCATTTGCATCCCTCCACGCACTTTCATGTGAGGTCTACTACGAATCCTGTGACTTGCATGGGATAGTTCTTTTTGACAATATTGCCAGCTATAAGATGACAAGCTAGGAGCATTACACCATCCCTGATGGAGGCTACTTTGTAGCCTCTCTTTCCCTTTTCTACATCGCTATAGTCCTCCTTTATGCACTGTGATAGGGAGTGATCTGAAGTCTTCCCTAGGTAGAACTGCTGAGGGTTTGGTCCTTGCATGCTCAGTCCTGTGGTGGGGTGGATCAATGTTGAATCCAAAATGATGTGCCTTTCGAGCCATAGGTATCCTCCATGATAGCAGAACATGAGTATTTTAACGCAAGCGTTAACCTCCTGATGTCGAAAAAAGTGAGGGATCTTCATCACGTTCAGTATCGCTGATTGTGCTAGATCCTTAATCCATGACTGGGAGACTATGTGCGGCTTCTTCCCAGTCATCTTCATTAAATACCTATGTGGCACAAGCATCAAGTAGTTATTCCTGTCTCTGAGGTTAAAGTCATTGTTCTTTAGAGCTGGGATGTGTCCTAACTGGGGTCCAACTAAGCGTATCCCCTTCGGGATGTATGTAATGATCAATGTGTACTCAAATTCACGTGGGATATTGTCGCGGTTAACCATGCCAGCCAAAGGAAATATGTACTCTGGCAAGACCAACGGGATCTGCTTCACGTTAGCCAGATCATCACAATGCTTGCTTCGCTTCTCATTGGTACGGCTGGAACAATGTCCATTCGAGGGGGACGCTTGCAATCATCCATTCGACGACGCCTGTATTCCTACATACATAACTCTCTCAGCCATGAGATCCATGAGAATATCCCCCACAGACTTCTCTAACGCAATATGTTCGCCTGACATTCACACTTGTAATCAAATAGATCGGGTAGGTGAATGGATAGCGAGGTAACCAAACGGAAGGTGAGGTCTAGAAACCACAACACAATACAATGGATTCTCTGTTAACTTGGATAATCACGGGTGGAAAAAAGTGGTCCTAGCTCAATGTGTGATGGGTTAAATAAGAAAGTATCATAATAGATTCCTCCAATGGGAAAGAATGCCTCAATCAATATGAATCAGTCCATTATGGCGTGGTCTCAATGGTCCAACGATGGTCTTTCCATCAATAAATGCATTTCTAGCCATTCCAGAGCGTCATCCTAATGGTCAGGGCGCCTCCAATGTTCATATAGTTTTGTCATGGAGACGTCCCATTCTGCGTGGTCCTGATATTCCGTCAAGGTTCAAGTTCTGCAGATCTGTCTCCGACGAAGTCTTTTTTGGGACTCCTTGCAGTTTTTCTAGCTTGGATTTCTTCTTACTAAGCTTCCTTTCCTTCTTTCATGTGATATGATTCTTTGGATTCCTCTTTCCATTCTTATTCTTATCTTCTCTTAGCATGGTAGCTTCGCACTGCTGATGTTCTCTTACATATTCCGAGGTTAATGTCCCTTCTCTTACTATTTCCAGGGTGGCTATACTTCTTTCTTGCATGGACAGGTTCTTCAAGCCTTCCTGCGTTCTTTCAACTTTGACAGTTACTTGTCTTTCATTCTACTTCTTTGACTCAACTTCTCATTCTTCGATCACTTGATCTATTTTTCTAGTTATAAGGTCCCTTAGTTCTTTATTTTTCTATTATGTAGCTTCCTCCTCTGCTTTCTTTTTGATCTGATCCTTCTCAATCCAAGTATTTCCTAGCAAAAGTGGAAAAGGGGCGTTGTTCTCAATAAACTTAATGACTTCAAAGTCTTCTTCAATCTATGTTTCATGAGCAATCATAGGTATGTTAGTAACTCTTCCACATAGGGTTATCATCTTTCCTTTAAGCAATCCTATCTTTCCCAATGAAGGTACCATAGCGGGCTTTCCCAAAATTTTGCAAGTGCTTTCTGGCATAATATTCACATGCGTTTCTTCATCCAATACGCAGTCTATGTCGAAGTCTCATATTCTTGTAACTATGCACTGTTTTTCTTTCAATATCTCTGGCAAACTGACATCCTTGTGGTCATCCATTACTTCTTTTGACTTTATTAACATAGTCTAAGGTTTCTCTGATTCTTTCTCTTTCTGATTTTCTAACATATCCTTAGTCTCTTGACCTTATTTATAGTTTTCTTGTCTCATGTTCATATTTTCAACTTTAACGATCATCCTTGGAAAATACTCAACCTCATGACCAATAGCTTTACAACAAAGACAAATAGGACCTATACCAGGGCATTCCTTAGCAAGATGTCCCAGTCTTCTGCAATTATAACATAGTGTCAATCCTCTCTTTCTTTTAAATGAGCCCCAACCTTTCCTGTACTGCGCACTGGGATCACAGTGATGGACTTGCAATCTGCAAAAAATCTTTCTAGGTTCCTGCATCCACTTATTAGTCCAAAAATTATTTTTGTGCATAGGAATAACATATTTTTCTCTATTTCTATCAAATTAATTCAGATCAACTCTTTCTTCTAACTATGCCCTAGTTTTTAGGCTAGGAAAAAATATATCAAACATACCTAGATTCATACTTTTCGAAGAAAAAATTTCCATTTATCTTACCTTTACCAGAGAAAAAAGCTTTAGGATATTACCTCTTTTCTTTAGATCCAATTTATTTCTTAGCACAGAGCTTCACAAGTCAAGTATAATACTGCGCACTACAACAACAGATCTATGCACATAGATTTCTCTTTTCTTTAGTTCCCAACAATCATAGTTTCAAGTCCTGACAATAGAACCATTTGTTGGCACAGGGGCATACCCAGGGTTCAATGCTTCAAAAATGCACCAACAAAACCCCAACTACTGACCCTTTTGGTGACACCTACGAAGAAGATGAAGTCTCACCCGAGGTAGAGGCAGGGGGGTTGCAGGACTTAGGTGTCTACTAAAGGGGGGTTGCAGGACTCACGTGTGCACCAACCAAAGGTGGGATATACTATGGTAGGATGGATGGGATATTATTCACATTAGTCAGATCACCACAATGATTAATTCGCTGCTCAGTCACGGGGTTGACATGGATAGAACGATGTCCAATCAAAGGGGAAGCTTGCAGTCCACTAGTTGATGACGCCTGAACACCTTCAGATAACGGTATGTCAACCATTATCTTATTGAGGACTTCCTCAATGGACTTCTCTAATTCAATAGGTTTTCTCAACTTTCTAACTTTTAAACAGATAGGCCGGGGTAGGTGTTGGCCCTTGACCAAGTTTTGAGGATTCTTGGTCATGTTCAACCTAATTTTGGGACTTCGATAGGCTATTGAAGGTGGAGTGCAAGATAAAGAAGAGATCACAGGATATCGGCCCCTTTTAGGGCCCTTTTTGGGATTCAGGATTATGTAATGGGTATGGGATGTCGGCCCATGGGTTTACCCATGTTTAGGCCTATTTTGTAATGTATAAATAAGTAGCTAAGTGATGTAAGAAAGGGGGAGGAAGAGACCTAGTAGGCCAATGTGCTAAGTGCTAGAATTGGATCTATGTGATCAAGAGTTTTAAGTTCTTTGTGCATACTGTGTGAGGCTTGCAAGGTAGTGCAAGTAACTCTAAGAGACTGTGTGAAGGCTTGGTGTTGTACCCTAGCTAGAAGAAGGAGGATCTGGCAGAGTGCACGCATATCTCCTGTCTTTTGTGGAGTAGAACTTGGATGCTATGTACCTATAAGAAGCTTGACCAAAGATAATAAAGAAGAGAAGAGTTGGTGGACGTAGCCCCAGGGTGGGGGTGAACCACGTACATGCTGTGTTGTTATCCTTTGTGCGATGTATTGATGTGTTTTTTGTTTACTTTCTTAGTTATTTAAAATAGATGAATGATCTGTTGATGCTTAATGCTTAATAATATGGATGGATATTAGATCTGACCTATGTATGTATTCTTAGTGCTTAAATACCTTAGATCTAAATGCTTTGTAATTAGGGTTTAACTGCGCTATAAATAATACTGGATATTGATGAATGTTAACTACTGAGTGCTCTGTTAAGTGTTAGAATCACAGATCTGTGTCCCAGCTAAGGTTGCAGACATCTGAGTCCTTCAACCACCCCTACCTCTACCTTGGGTGAGACTTCATTTACTTCGTAGGTGTTTTTGAAATGGATGGTAGTTAGGGTTTTGTTGGTGCACTATTGTAGCATTGAACCCTGGGTCTGCCCCTATGCCAACAATGGTTCCGTTGTCGGGACCTGAGACTGTGATTGCTAGGAACTGAGGAAAAAGAAGCTTTGTGCAAAGATCTGACCTGAAATTGTGAAAGATCTATGCGTAGATCTGTCACTCTAGTGCGCAGTATTCTACTTGATATGTGAAGCTTTGTGCTAAGAAAAGAAGCCCGATCTGAAGAAAAGAGGTAAGATCTGAACGCTTTGTGCTCTGATAGAGGTAAGAATAGTGAAAAGTTTTAGATCTGGAAGCTTTGTGCTCTGCTGAAGATAATATTAGTGGAAAATTTTGTGTCTAAAGTATGGATCTAGGTAGGTTTGATAGAATTTGTCCTAGCTTGAAAACTAGGGCACTGATAGAATAAAGAAGATTTGATATGAGTAGATTTGATAAGAATAGTGAAAGATATGTTATACCTATGCATAGAGAGAATGTTTGGAATAACAAATGGATGCAGGATCCTAGAAAGAATTTTTTGCAGGTTAGATACCATGATCCTAGTGCATAGTACAGGAAAGGCTAGGGATCATTTAAGAGGAGAGGATTAACCCTTTGTTACAGTTGTAGAAGACTGGGACATCTGGCTAAGGAATGCCCTAGTAGAAGACCTAATTGCCTTTGTTGCAAAGCTAAGGACCATGAAGTTTTGGATTTCCCTAGAATGATTGCTAAGGTTGAAAGGATGAATATGAGACAAGAATACCATGTGAAAGGTCAAGTGACTAAAACTATGGAAGAACCCTAGAAAAAATTAGAAAAAGTATTGCTACAGATGAAAGAAACCCTGAATGACCACCGACATATCATCTTATCAGAGATATTCAAAGAAAAAGAGTGCATTGAAACAATAATAGGAGACTTCGACATTGACTGTGTTCTAGATGAGGAAACATAGGTGAATACCATGACAGAAAGAACTTGGGAAATTTTAGGGAAACCTACTATGATTCCTTCATTGGGAGGAATAGGATTATTCAGAGGAAAGATGATAACCCTATGTGGAATACTTACCCAAATATCTATGAATTCTCATGGAACATCGATGGAGGAAGAATTTGAAGTTGTTAAATTTATTGAGAAAAACACTCTATTTGCTATGTTACTAGGAAAACCTTGGATTGAAAGAGATCAGGCCAAAAGGAAAGAAGAAGAAGACTTAGAACAAAAGAAGAAAGAGTTGAAAATTTCATGACTAGGAGGATCGCACACTTGATTGAAGAACAAGAGAACCGAACAAAGCTATTTAAAACCAGAGACTTGGATGTCGAAGTAGGAATAACACTAGAAGACCCACAAAAGAATGAAGTATCTATTCTAGATACAGATGAAGTATTACCCCTGATTTCTAGGAAAGAATCTCACCAACGCGAAGTTACTTTGTCGAAATAAGATAAGAATCATAATGGAAAAAGGAATACTGAGACAAAGCTCATTGGAAAGAAGGCTCAAAAAATAAGTAAGAAGAGAGCTAAGATCGAAAAGTTACAAAAGGTTCCAGAGGGAACTTTGCAAAAGGAAAATTTGCAAAATTGGAAGTTCGTCGGGATATCAGAACTGCGTCAGATGGAACTTCGCCATGGTGAAGTAATATAGCCATTGGAAATAGTATAACCTTTAGATCGACGACTCGAATGGGTAGCAAAGAATTTATGGTTAGAAATTTCACCACCAGACCGTTGGGATGGTGCCATAACGGACATAACTGAGTTAATGAAGGTTTCTCACCCGTTGTAAGAGATCCGTTGCCAAGTTATCTATTTATCCTATCGTGCCACGCAACGAGGACACTTTTTCCAACCGTGACTACCTAAGCCTATAGAATAGTTGATTTCACATAGTGATCATCACATTATTGCCATCTATCCTGTTGCATTGAACAATTACTCTTTGAACCCGATATATCCAACCACGAGCGTGTATGTCCAATGAACTTAGCGCACTCGAAGAGTATGTGAAGGAAGTACTCATCTACCTCATGAATTAGAGAGTCATGTCTGAAAGAGTGATTTCTGTGGGTGTATGAGCGTCATCGATGAGATGAGTGCAAGCCTCTCCGTCGACTGCTCGTGGAGCCGGACCATCCCGACCATCAGCGGAAATGAGAACCAAACACAGAGATTACCTAGCCAAAGCGAAGCTGATCCCATCCATATTTCCCGACTACATCCCACCTCTGGCTGACATGGTGAGTCGAGATAGTGTGCCGAGATATTTCGAGTACTCCATGGTTACTGCGTACCTCCCGAAGGGGATACACGCAGTTCTAGCACAACAGGACAAGATTGCAGTGTTGAAGTTCAATGACTTCAACCTCAGAGATCGCAAGAACTACAATATTATTTCCCCATTTAAATACCTCACCAAGACGATGGGGAATAACTCAAAGATAATCCCCCAACCATGGATGATGAACCTTGCGTAGTCCACCCTGTTAAATGTAATGAAAATCCCACACTTTGGAAGGCACCAGGAAGTCAACGCCTGTATCAAGCTATTGCTTTCATGTTACCATGGCGTCTACTTATGGCTAGACCACCGTATTACAGTTGATCCAACATTGATCCATAGGATCATAGGATTAAGTATGCAAGGACCTGACCCACAAGATTTCTATCCAGTAAAATCCACATATCGCGTACTAGCATAGAAGATCAAGAATACATACGACGATGTTGAAAAGGGGACGCGAGGCTACAAGGTAGCCTCCATCCAAAATGGCACAGTGTGCCTAGCCTGTCATTTAATAGCCAACAAGTTAGTAAGGAAGAACTGACCTACGCAAGTCACATGCTTTGTCGTTGACCTCACAGGGAAGTGCGTGGAAGGCCTACATATGAACTGGGTGAAGTACTTAGTTAATCAACTAGAACTAGACTGCCGCGAAGCACATGATCAGGGCTACGCTTTTCACTTTAGCTGGCTCCTGATCCTCATCACCTTTGTTTCCTGGGAGATGCTGGAAGGTGAAAACTTTCCAGATATTGAATCATTCGAGCCTCTTGCTGTGAAGTTCATGACACTCTGGTACTCGAGTGATATGAACAAACAGCGGCATTCGAACTCTATTTTTCACACCTATTACCTTCATCTGAAGAGAGCCATCGAAGCTGAACCTCACATGACTCTGAACACATTATAGAGGTTCTGACCCCTGATGAATTTCCACAGAGATCGACACTTCATCTACCTTACAACGCGAGCCGATGAACATAAAGAGTAGATTCAGTCGTATTACAAACTCATGGAAGAGGACCTTGAGGAGATCACTAAGGATTGGTTGACATACCTCCTTATTCTGACAAACACTATAGAGATGTCTAACCCTGAAATTCCAGAGACCATACACAAATAACATGATACACCTGGACCCAGCAGAACGAAGAAGATCGAAGAGGTCCAAGATTTAAGCAGTGCATCGGGAAATACTGCTTCAGTATCACCTGACAAAGGGGGTGATGAT
>JASDQU010240601.1:144986-156936 GCA_032191745.1 Picea mariana | reverse complement strand
CTTTCCTAGTACCCAACTCTACTCTTGATGCCCAAAATTAGCATTTAAAAAATGTCCCAAAGAGACATTTAAACTTCCTTTTCTTTCATGCAATATTTGACTCTCACATTTCCCTAAAAGTGGTTTTACTTAGCGCAAATTGTCATAAATTATTGAGAATACTTTTCCCACCTATAACTCTTACATCATTCAATGCTTCCTTTGATAATTCTAAGGATATAAACATTAATATGAAATGACACAGATTAATAGAAATTGGTAACCCCTTGAACCCCCTTTTACTCCCCCTCTCTTGTGGAATCATAACCCCCCATCATTATTGTCCTTCTCATATCACAACCAACAATCATTGTTTTTATTAATGATTTCAATGTAGATAATTCATATCTTGGCCCTCGACCATATTGATCATTACAATCTCTCCATCTTATAACATATTGGCTCACCAGCCTAAATTACATTTGCACAATTACATTATAATTTAAGGGGATTAAAACTAGGGATGTTACATCCCCTCCCCCTTATTTTTTCATTTTCCTTAGTGCACAACACACCATACATGTGTACACAAATATTAGAGTTCTATATCTTTCGACCTTTAATCAAAATATAGGATCTCATGCCTAATATCACACATGAACTCCAACCCAAAACATATATAGATAGGCACCCTATTGTTGAAAATTTTCCCCTACGGATAGGTGAAACCACCCTTGGATAAAGACTCCTTTGATCCAAGACAGAAAGTAACAAATGGTTCCCTGTTTTCCCCTTAAATCTATTTTATTTTCTCACAGACAAAACAAGAAGGGAATATGAAAGAATGAGATAGATTACTTACCTCCTTTCCATTGGTTGTCCTCGTTTATCTAGCCTTTGATCTTGATGTCCAAGCTCTTGGTGCAAGAGAAGTCCTACAAGAAACAAATCAATACTTCTTTCTTCCACAATATACTATTAAGAAAAACAAATCTATCTATAATGAACTAGGAAAAAATAGACATGCATACAATGAACAACATAAGAATGAGGGGAATAGGCCAAGTTATATTATATGGAAAGAAATAAGTAATGAAGCATTTACAACCTTAATGTTTATTTTGTAGAAGCTCCTCCAATCTCTCCTTTCCAACCATTTGAATGTCACAATACTAACAATGTGATGCTTTAAATTTCTCCCCCCCCCCCTCTTTCACCCAATAATGGCATTCATTATATGGGAGTTGAGGTATAACAACCATATAACAATTTGAGGAGGCGATAGGATCAAATGAGGATTTGTCTTAATAGATAATACTGACCTTGCCTTGGATATAGGTTAGCTTGAACCAACCCCTAACCAACTAAAAAATCCCAGAAATAACCCTCAAAATAAGGTATGATGGTTGTAACCACTTCAACACTCCCCTAGAACTGATCACATGGCGATAATATCACTCCCCTAAAACTAAGTAAGGAGTGATGACAAGGGTTCATACACCTCTTCATATGGGCAAGGGAGTGATGAAACTCAAAAAAGGTAAAAAAATCAAGGTGAGAGATAGTATTTCAACCTCCAAATGATAGATTTGTCCCTCAACATGTCTAGGGATTATGGAAAATATTCCCACATGGTGATGAAATTTTCACTCTTATTTATGACACTTAGTAGTGTGACAAATAGGTGTGTAACAGATGCCCCCTAAAGTGTGAGGTCATAAGAGAAAACGATGGCCGAAACACTTTACAAAAATATATGTGCAAGGGTGCTGGAATAGGAGAGCCAGGAAGAAGATGAAAACAAACATTAAACAATATATATGTATCCTCCCGAGGTAGGCATACCCATGCTCAAAATAAATTGACTCAAAGCATGGACACTGACCAATATACTATGTATCCATGAAGGAATTGGCTAAGGATATGGCCACCAAAAATAAAATGTGGATCCATATCTCCATGAAGCAATCAGGTCGTAGCCATGAAAGAATACATAGTGGAGCTATGATATGACAAAAACATAGCCACAGACCAATACAAAGTGGATCTATGTGATATAACATACATATCAATGAGATCTCCATCATGATGACCATATTAGAATTTACTAAGTACTCAAATAATCTCCATCAAAACCTAGGGAAGGCATGTAACAGAGGTGAGCACCTAAGCAGTTCCCAGGGTCTTCGTACGGATCCCAAAATGGTACGATTCTTTCCATGTGAATAAATGTAATGATGTTGAAGAACGTAGAAATCACTTGATTACCATTCATTGATGTACACTGTTAACAAGTGCGAGGGAAATCACCAATGATGACAATGACTCCCAAGGTACCCTAGTGCATTTTAGTGAATGTGAATAAATGAGATGAAGTTGAACATTCATGGAATCATTTGATCAGAGGCCAATGATTTAAAACTACTGTCAAAGTCAAGGATACGTGCCATTGGGGCATGCGGTTTCCAAGTTACTAATTGGTTTCTAAGTCTGATTCCCAAATAATGTGTTGAAGTTGACAGGAACAGACTCATTGAAGGAGGGGCATGATCTGTCTCCCATCATCAACATGAAACTGACATGGGAAAGTGATGTAAGATAATAGATCAAATGAGAATAAACTGACATGAGGATGAAGGTTGGTAATACTGCATAGTGTTTGATTTGGGATGAAACTTTCCATGAACATTGTGAGGAACAAAAAAATGACTTGGAAGCATTGAATCGATGGGATATAGACCAAAACATAGTGAGATGATAAATGGGGCACTCTTCGGGTGGGCTGAAGAAGTATAATGACTCATAGGATTGGTATGACTTAGAGACAAGAAAATTACCCAATTGTAAGAAAAGACACAAATAGGTGCCATGTTCAAGGGTGACAATAAACAACTTCCATAATGCTTTCCAAACAATTGACCCACTTCACTAAAATTACCCCCCACCATGAACAACACGTACCTCTTTGTTTTATTTAACAATATTGAGGAGGATAATAGATGCTTGAAATAACTCATCTTTGATGAGGACATCATCACATGTTTAACAAACTTGAATAAGGATAGGTTCGGTCCCATATGGGTCCGTCAATGTATAATTTTACGAGCCTAGAGAAGATAAACTTGGAGATCTTTAAATGTTTAGAGTGTCTAAAAATAACTTAAAGAAGACTCCAAAGATTTTGTTCTTTTGCATAAATGTAGTCCCCCGATCCTGAAAAAGTATAAAAAAATACAAAGGAGAACTTGCCAAGGTTGACTAGAGTAGTCCTTTTTGTAATTAGTCCATCCAGTCTGAAAAAGGGTTAAAATTACGCCAAATAGATGCCCTTTCAAATCCTTTTAATGAGTGTGAAAGGAAACAAGATCACTCAACAATCTTTTCATGTTTGGAGAGTCTAAAAAGAGATTAAAGGAGACTCCAAAGAGTTCATTTTCGTATAGTTTTTATGAGCTCGAAAAAATGATAAAAGTACACTCGATAACTTATTCTCATGTATTTACAAGAACGAGAAATGAAAAATACTAAGATCATCTAGAGAGAATGAGTGGAATGCAACTAAGTTCCAATGGGCATAATGACTCCTAAGAAATGACTATGATAGGGTGTATCAAGTAGGCATGGAAAGTGAGTACCAATCACAACAACGTGTCTCTATGGAGGGTAACTACAAAATGGGAGTAGCATGATGAAAACAACTAGTGTCAAGAATAATTGCAATGGACATAAGAAATAAAGACGACAAATAGTAACAAAGTAGTAGCAAGTGAAACCATTAAATAGACAATAGGATGGTTGCTTCAATTTTTAAAGAGATTTAAATAGAGAATGAACTATGATCAAAATGTCTGCTTCATTTTTAATGAGCTTGAAACAGAGAATGAAACTGTGCTCAAGGTTGGTTTCATTTTTTAACAATCTTGAAACCTAAAATGAACTATTCTCATAATGATACCCATTGATAGGTTTCTTCCCAACATGATGTCTAGAGGTTGGTACTTTGAGTGATACCCATTGGCAGGTTTTTTCCTAACATGATGTCCATAGGTTGGTAAATTTCACTTAGCATGATCGATAGAAGATATCTTATCCCCAACATGATGTCCAGAGGATGGAGGCATGCCCCCCAAGCTTTGTTTCATCCGTTGAATCTTATTTTTCACCTGATTAGACTCATGGATACTAATAGGAATAGGTTCACGAGAGAGGGAGGAATAAAGAGGATCAATTGACATAGGCAGAGGAAATGAAGGTTCAGGTACTAGATCTAGTGGAAGACTTGACTCAATTGGAGGGGGATTTGTTTCATTTTTTAACGAGCTTAACACGGACAATGAACTATGATCATAGTTATCTGTTTCAATTTTTAACGAGATTGACATAGAAAGTGAGCTATTCTCATGTGTCTTGACCATGGCTTCTAAGAGATCTTCATCAGACAGAAGAACAATGCTCTGGAAAGAATTTATATCAAGGGAATCAATAGGGGTAATGGGGGAAATATCAGGCTCCAAATCCCCCATTGGAGGGTTCACTGTGTCAAATACTGGATCTGAGTCTAAATAAGTCAAGCATACAATGAGAGGCTCCTTCTCATTAGTGGTTGAAGGAATGAGACATGATACCACATAATAAACCTGTGGTAGGAGGGACATCACTTTCATATAAGGAACATTCAGGGAATTCAGATGGTTGACAGTTAGATGAGGACTAACGAATGAAAGTTTGTCAATGGCCACAATGTTTCCATTATGAGGGAAATGCATCACTCGAAAGATGGTGGACATGACAATTTTCATGGCATAGACATAGTCCTACCCAAGTAGTAAATTAAAGTCCAAGGGACCTTGGACTACTATAACATCGATACAAACATTTTTCCCTCCTAAGGTGATGGGTATTTGAGGAAGGATCCCTAAAGGTTCACTTGATATTCAATTAAAATCCAACAGATGATGGGTAACCGACACAGGCTGAGGGGAAACCATATATTTCCAAGCGGTTGAGGATAGAATGATAACAAAAGTGCCTTTGTCAATAATAGTGTGATGTATGATTGTATCAAAAACCTACATAATTATTTGTAAAGGCATGCATGAAGAAAGGTGAGGCTCTGCTAGCCTATTTCAATCAAGGGAAATGACCTCAGTACTTGGAGGGGGTTTCATTGAAATGGATGAAATTCCCCCTTATACAGAAGAATCTGAAGTGACAAGAAAAAATCGAGTGGTATCCACTGCACTCTCCAAGGGAAGATTGGGATTGATTGAGGATTGAATCATACCAACCACTTCATCAACCAATGGATGGTTGGGAGAGGACTCATGGGAAGATGATGGAGGTTGTTTATGAGAATCAACAATGTCTTCCAACAATTGTGAATCTTCATCCATATGAGGGAATAGGAAAGTGAGGTGCATTTCCTTGCATAACCGACAAGGAATCCTAACTTTACCCTTTTCCCCCCAACCTTATGATTATTGGTTGATGGGTTTCCACTAGCATGACGTGAAGTGGATGGAAATATGGGTTGTTGAGAACCTATGGACCACACTTCTAAGACCTTGAGAATACTGTGGAAATGGTTAAGAAGGTGGTCACCCTTACAAATCCTACAAGGGAATTTGGGCTTGCAACCTATGTTGGTAGGATTTTCAACATTATAAACACTCACGGCAGTGGCTGGTTGATTTCCCCCTTGCTTACTTTGCTTCTTCATGTTCTTACTTTTCTTCTTCTTCTTATCCTCCTAGTTACTAGAATCAAGGCTTTCACCAAGCAAGGAAGAAGAAAGGGAAGTATATGCGATGAGTGAAGAAGGAAAAGGGTAAACAAGATGTTGATGTTCTTAAGGTGGAGAGTTTTCTTGGGAATCAACAAGAGAATTTGGGACCACAGGAGTGGAAAAAAACCATACTGGTAACCCCACAGTAAACTAGGAAGAGTTAATGTAGTGATGTAAGGAGGACCAATGTTTCCAAAATAAGGAAAATAATAAGGTTCTCCATGAAAAGGGGTCCCTTGGTTGGTAACCTCGGGATTTTTTTCCATTGATCTGGATTCAACCTAGGGTTTTCTAAACTTCAAAGAGAACACACTACCAAATTCCATACAAGATAAGTGCAATTAAATAACTCCCTTGTGATAGGGATAAAGGAAGTAAGGATAAACAAGTAATAGTTACAATAACCTTCACACAAAAATTCTCCCAAGGTGCAAGTAAGAGCTTGCAGAAAAATACCCTTTCAGTTTGTTGAAGCGAAGATTGAATATATGTCACAGGTACCACAAGGAACCTTCCTTGTAGAAGGAATCCCCCTTGCAACCACCTATATGGAATACAATCAAGACTAGCAAATGGGAATGGGAATGTCAAACACAAATCCGTGACCCAAAACTAAGAAGAAGTAATTCCACCCCAAGGATATACCACTCTTCAAATCCCCAAACCCATGATAGTCCCACTAGGAGAATGAAAGAAGGTAAATCTCAACCGATCTCTTCACTTGACCTCATGTTTGAATTCTGTGTGAGAGGAGATTTCCCTACTAATATTAATTTCTACTACTGGATTTTACACTCTCTAGTATTATATAGTATTGTTCCTGTGACGTTGAAGAGTTAACTCTTCACCCTACTATCAAGGCCCTAAAATCCTTGACTTTTTGGTTTTTTATCAAAGAAAAACAATTCTAATTGATTTTAGATTATGTGCCTCATTCCCTTTTTTTGTAGGAAAATTCCCCTGCGGATCGGTGAATGTCCTCTTGGATATTAGACCCCTATGACCAAGACAAAAAGGTGCTAACTTTGAACACCAGAATTCCTTTAAACATAGCTAAACTAGTCAATATAAAAGATGAATAAAGTATGAGTACCTTTTTATCAGGTTTGTTCTCGCTTAGTCCATGTTGAGCATGATCTTCAAGTCCTTCAATGAGTCCCGCAATCCAATAAACAATGAAGAAAAAACATACTTCCTATTCTATTATGATTAGTTTAAAACTATATTTATCCAAAGAGACAAATTCATGCAATTGTACACAAACTTGAAGGAAACAGGCCAAGCACATGTATTAATGAGAACAAAACCAGGTGCTTACAAAATGTATATGCATATGCAACAACCTCAACAAGTTTTTTTTGTCCCACCCTTTTCTCGAACGATACACGATAAAAATGACAATACTTTTCATTGATCCTTCTCCCCTTTCATCATGAGAATTCCTTCTTATATAGACCTTCAGAGGCCTAACCACCTTAGGTATTCTTGGGATAAGTTGAGGATATGGCTCCATTAGTTGTGGAACACCCCTTAGATCCAACCTTGGACTTGGATTCAAGCCAAAATGACTCGGATATTTCTCAGTTGTCCTTAGAGATAAGGGGGTTTTCTCCCCAATATTTTCTCAACAGATCAACACTCCCTCAAGGTTGGCCACAGAGCATTGCAATGGTCCCTGCTAAGAGGGAAAGGAGCACTAGCACTCCTTGTAAGTGGCCATGGGAGCGTTGATCTCCGAAAATACTTTTAGGATGGTAATTCCTCAAGTTAAAAGCTTGTAAAATTCGCAAAATGATATATTTTCTTCTTCTAACAAGTCTAAGAGGATGTCCCAAGTGTTCTTATAATGTCGTCCGCGATGTGACACATGTGGGGAGAACATATAACTTTTACGACACTTGTGAAACAAGTGAAACACTTGCGATAATGATAATGAGACATTGTGGAAGTGAGTAATTTTGACGTGTGATAGATTCCCCCCCAAAGTGTGAGGTCAGAATACTGAAACTAATGACTAAAGTACTTTCTAGACTTTTCGAAGAAAGGGTATGGAGTCAGAGAACCTGGTAGAAGCTGCAAACAACCATCAAACAAATTTTATGACATGTTTCAAATCCAAGGCATGCATACCTATGCTTGAGTGATAAAGAAAATTTTAAGGTATGGCCTCCACAAAATACCCTACGGATCCATAATTATACTGACTTAAGGTTATAGGGTAAAATCATGAAGATGGGTAACACTTTTGCTTGTTTTATGACATTTTTGTTTTTTAATTTTAACAGGTTCTTCAACTTCTGGTAAACAAAAGTATTTTTTTTATTTAGAATTTTACTTTACTGTAAAAACAAAACTTGTGAAGAATTTTGTTAGCTTTCTACTGACTATTTTTCAATTTTTTATTTATTGAGATTTGATATGCCAATTTGGCAATTGTTTGACAGTATGTTCCTTAAAAATGAAGGGAAATATAATGATTTATTTTTTCCCACAACAATGTATCCATTAATAAACTTTTGTTTTTGACAAATGAAATATACAACAACAATCTACAAAGACTCTATTTTGTGATGACTATAGTTTTGAATCTAATAGACGAATATTATAATTTTTAGAAATTTTTGAAGTTGACCAATCTAAAAAAGTTACAGATTTTAAACACATGTTTTCCTCCACTATGTATCTATCTTAATTTTTACTTAAAAGTAAAATCTAAAAATACCCTTTTAAAGAGAACAGTTTAAGGATTATGAATATAAAGTTTCCACAATTTTCCACTGTGTATTTTTAGAGATATGAATTTTTCATTTCACCGAATCATAATATCACCTAAAAATATTATGTAGTGAGTTTTTTATAAAATTAAATAAAATTAGATAAAAACAATGAAAATGAAAACAAATTATACCCAATGAAAGTAGATTCAATTTTAAAAATGTTGGTATCAATTATGAAACTAAATTTTGAGTATTTGTAGGAGTCCCCTACCTCCAAAGATTAAGTAATATGGAGAGAATTTTCAGTTTCCTACAAGCAGTCCCATTTTTAGGTTTTCGGTCGAAACCTAGTTTTTAACGGAATCCGTTACAAATAAACGTTTCGGCCGAAATATTTTTACCATGGGAAAATAATTCATCCAAAAAACATTGTACATGAATTTTGAGGGCGCCGTTAAATTTGGCGTGCAAATGTTCAACTGAAAAAATTCCTAGCAACATTTTTTCGGCCGAAAATTTGTCGTTAGGAATTTTGGAGACCTGATTGTAATGAAAGTGTTATCCAACTTCATGATTTTACCCTATATCCACCAAAGATACAATGTAGATCTATACTTCCATAACATGAACTGATTGTAGCCACTAGAATTACACAGTGGATCTATGAGATGAAAAAACATAGCCACAAACCAATATAAAGTGGATCTATGCGACAACATATATATCAATGTACTAAAATGATCTCCTTTCACAGCCTGGGTAAAGTAGATATCAGAGTGAACACTCAACCTAGGGTCTTCTTACCAATCCTGATGTGGCACGAAACTAACCATGTGACTAGATGTTTTGATGTCGAACATGGTATAAACCACTTGATTACCGGTCAATGAGGTAAACAATTAACAAGTGCGAGGGAAATCACCAATGTTGTCAATGACTCCCAAGGTACCCTAGTGCAATCCAACGAATGTGAATATATGAATTGAATTTTAACATTCATGGAATCATCTGATCGAAGGTCAATGATGTAAACCCACTTTCGGAAGTTAGGAGGCTTGCAGGTCCCAAGGTACTAATTGTTTTTTAAGTCTAAGTCTTGTATGATGTGTTGAAGTAGATGGGACAAGACTCGTCGAAGGAGGGCCTTGATGTATCCCCCATCAATGACATGAAACTGACATAGAGATGTAAGATGGTGAATCAAATGAGTATGGATTGACACATGTAATGAAACTAGAAATTTGAGATGGTTGACTCTTGAGGTGGATACTTCCCTTGAACAATGAGGCACAAACAACAAAAACTCGACATGGACCAAAACATGATGTAGTGGATTCTGTGACTTTCATCGAGTGAACCAAATGAGTAAATAAAATTAGAGGATTGGTTCAGTGCATAGGTTCAACAGGTTGAAAATGCATGTGAAGACATTGTGTCATGTTCAAGGGCGACTACAAAAGTGACTTGTGATGTTTCCAAAAAATGGCTTGGCTTGCTTCCTTCAATTTTCCCCCTCATCCAGATAGACGAGTACCTCTTTTTATTTTTACGAGCTTGAGGAGGATAACACATGATTGATATAACTCACCTTCGGTAAGTCCTTCTTCCTTTGTTTAACAAACTAGAAGAAGTAAGGATTCATTCCCATATGGGCCCTTGACTGTGTAATTTTTAACGAGTCTAGAGAAGGAAAACTCAGTGGTTTTTCATGTTTAGAGAGTCTGAAAATAACTTAAAGATAACTTCAAGGTTTTCATTTTTCATAATATTAGTCTCTAAAGTCCGAAAAAGAGATAAAATGCTACTCGGGAGACACCCTTTCAAAAACTTTTAAACGAGTTTGAAAGGAAGCAAGATCACTCGACAATCTTTTCATGTTTAGAGAGTCTGAAAAGAGCTTAAAGGAGACTCTGGTGGGTTCCTTTTTCATATATCCTTACGAGTCCGAAAAAAAGATAAAAGTACACTCGGTTACATTCTCATGTTTTTTCGAGCGTGAGAAGGAACTAAGACCATGCTTGTCAGTGTGACAAGGTTAAATGGAAAAATATTGCTTCAAAACCTGCAAGTGATGGCAAATATGCATTCCAGGGTATTAGTGACATCTCATAAAAAGATTTTAAAACCCAAAATAGACTATAGGTTAGCAAAAATGAACCCTATATCAATGAAATAGGGATAAAAATGTTATTTACCATTTCATTTGTGAAAAACTCTTCTAGAATTGGTAATTTCCACTTTGGAGAGCGATTTTGAAGTTTTTGGAATTCGAGCTACGATCCACCATTTTCACTTTTGTCCGGATCAGGCTGGTCTTCAACTCTTTCTAATCATTTTGTATGGTTTATAATTTCATTTAAGGTAGCTTTTAGTATCATTCTGGGCTCCCTAAGAAGCTCTAGGTGTCAAACCATATCGACGCTCCCTCAAATGGTTGAGGGGAGCACCAACCGTGATTTCGATGCCCTGGTATGCACTCGAGGGGAGCACTAGCACCCCATGGATGCATTTAATGGAGCGCTGATGCATAATGAAAAAATAAGTTGATTTTTAAGCTAAAACTACCCCAAAAGTTTCTTTGAAAAGATGATTAATGGCTTTAAATTGATTTTTCTTGCAATTTGCATTAATAAAAACCATGATTGAATGGAAAGAGCATGAGCACAAGCTCGATGAAATAGCTGCACTGCGAAACCCCCAAACGAGGGTCACTTTGAGGAATTGTGGCCTCCTCATGTACTTTAAATTGCAAAAGATGAAGAAGGAAGTCTTGCTACTTGAGTATATGATTGGGTTGTGGTATGACACCGAACAAGCGTTTTAGATTGGGCCAAAAATGCTCAAAATCGAGCTCGAGGATGTATAATTTCTAATCGACCTCTCAAAGAGAGGGGATCCTATCATTTTGTCTAGACAACGAGAAACTCCTTTTCCTGTCGAGGTATACGTGGCAGATCATTGTGTTTCGGGGTCACGATTGGTTGGAGGCTGAATCGTGATTAAAGAGGTCAGAGAGTTGACACTACGATCCATCTTGTTTTCCATAACCAATTTGGTAGGTAGCACCAATGTGCATTTGGATTCGAAATCCCAACTGGATTATGCTCTACAATGCGTGGAGCCAAGGTTGTTCAACTGGAGTGAAATTTTCCTTGGCAATGTGAAGGATCAAATTACAAAATGCAGGACTGGGAAACAAAAACAATTTGGGTATGGTTCCTTTTTGGTTTCGTTCTTCTTAGAACGGATACCTCAGATGAAGCCGCAGATCACATTGATGGCATGACCGATGAATGAACCACGAATGGAAAGGTGGACGAGTTTGTCTTCAAGATTGGGAACCGACTCAGAATTTAAGTTCACAACCGACTTCTTTGCTTGGTTGAGACATTAGTTGATCTTCATTGAGGAATTCCCATACACCGGAGAAAATTTATGAGGTAGCCTAGAATTGGCCCTTCCAGAGGGT
>JASDQU010240601.1:83620-109910 GCA_032191745.1 Picea mariana | reverse complement strand
TGGGAGGATTCGAGATTACCGGAGTGGGGAACAACCAAACTGGTAATCCAATAGTGAGTCCTGGAAGACTCAGTGTGGCAACATATGGAGGACCAAAGTTTCCAAATGAAGGAAAAGTATAAGGTTCCCCAGTAGAAGGGGTTCCTCCATTGGTACTCCCAGGATTCGATGCCATTAACACTGACTCGACCTAAGGTCCACTAAGTAAAACAAACAACACACGCTACGAATCTAAGAAGCAATCAATCAAACAAACCTTCCTACGATGAAACCACTAGTTGGTGATGAAATCCAACGTCGCGAGATCAAAATAGAAAGGGGAGGGGATAGAGTGGGTGGATCAGTTACGTTGGCGACCTGCTTAACGGACTTATGCCTTGGTGTGAGCTTCCACGCAGTAATTGTGAATTTACCCTCCAAGGAGCCCGAGTGAGTTTGACCAACGTCTGTTCCAGGTACAGTGAGACTTCCCTTCACCATCACCTTGTGTGAGACCCTAAATATTGTGGCTACTAAGGTCACCAACTCATAGTTAGCCCCTGGGCGGGTACTATCGACGGTCCAATCGGAACATATGGGCAGGATAACAAGTCCGAAATCAACTTGAAAGGCTTCCACTCAACATTGTGGGTATACCTTCCAGTGACCCCCAATATACGATCCAACCACTACAAATAGTTGGGCCACGGAGGGATAATCTCCGTAACTCACTCGAATGCGACCTCGTGTGTAACCCCTGTGTGAGAGGGGGATCCCAGGTAGACTAATATGACAATTGGATTTAACTCTCCCTACCGCAAGATACTAAGTTTGTTCGATAGATTTGGAAAGTTATCCTTTCAACCTATTCCAAATCCCTACACCTTAAACTAATGTAGGTTTGCTAACAAAGATGTAAAAAGTCTGATAAATTTTAGTTAAGCATTGATTTTAATGGCTGTTGTTTACTCAGAGGGTGTATGAAAGTGAAATTGATGGAATGATGACTCAATTCCCAAAAATATTCATGAAGTATGATAAGCAATCGTTTCTTTTCAATGAATACCTATTTAAGAGAAAGAAGAAGAGTCATTTTCACTATCAAACACTTGATAAGGAATGCCCTCAATCAATTTTGTCCTCAATCAAATCCAATATGATGCTACAACATTTCAGATATGCAAACTAATATGAAAGCTAATCATTAAGATGCACTTTTTTCATTTGTATGCAAATGATAATCAATTCAATGCAAAATTTATCTTGCCAACTACCCTTTCAGATCAAGGAGATTCAGATAAGAATATGCAAATTTTGCACAAACAACACACCCTTTTGCAATCAATCAAGAGAAAGAAAACCAAAAACGCAAAAGGAAGGAGAAAGAGATTGGATTAGATGACCTCAAAGAACCAAATGAGAAGAGTTACAGACTTCAAATGTCCTTCACTAGAGTTCCCGCTCAGTCGGATAGGAGAGAAGAAAGCAAGGGATTGATTTCAAACTCTCAACAACAAAAATTCAAAAAGAATGAAGAAGGGAATAAAATATGAGAAAAAATATGTTTACTTCTCAAGATGACGCATGTCAAAGGTCAAAGGAAGAATGATTGAATCACAAAACAACTCAGCAAGTCAAAAAACAGGGTTTTGACCTTCAAAAATTGCAATTTTTGAAGAGTTTTTGGGCAAAATAGCGCTGGCGCTCTGGTATAAAGTCCACCAGAGCGTTATAAAGATTTTTCCAACAGCTTAAGGGAGTGTTGGTGCTCTGCTAACTAGGCAGGGGAGCGCCGGTGCCCAAAAACTCACAAAAAGTCAAAAAAAAAAACCAAAATTTTGATCAAATTTTGACAAACAAGCTGAGTGTGATGGAGTGAAGAGTCAATCAGCAAATGCAATCAGATAAATGGGGTTAAAAAGGTCTGAAAACAATCAGGTAAGACAAGGCCCATGAAGAAAGAAAAAACCAAAAGTTTTGATTCGATCCCCAGTGGAGTCGCCAGTTTCTGTTGTAGGAAAATCTCCCTGCGGACATATAGATTGCCTCAAAGAGCTAGACCCTAACTCTAAGATAGAAAGTGCTTAACGTGGAAACTGACTTCCTTTCAAATCCATACAAACTAATACATGAGAAGGAAGGAGAATAGAAGTACCTCTTTATCGACGTTTGTCCCTGCACACTCCGAGTTACGCTCCAATCTCTCACTCCTCGATGAGTCCTGTAGGCAAACAAAGTACGACCACTTCCTACTCTATTGAAATTAGCTTGAAAATAGATCTATCTATCAACGATAAGTTCATGTAAGTTCAGACACAAACTAGAAAGAAGCAGGCCAAGCAAATTATATTAATGAGGAAAAAACATTGCTTACAGCCATAGATGAATTGAAACAGCTCTGCCAAGTCCTCCTTGTCTACCCCTTGCTCAAAAGATCCACGATCTGAATGATGATAGCTTCACCAATTTCTCCCTATGATATCATAGGTCTCTTGCCTCCAAAATATCTCTATTCCCGCACCACTTATGAGATCATAAGTTTGGTGTGATTCTCCCTTTCCAGTCCCCTTTCACCATTAGAAAGCTTGCATATATAGCCTTGGAGAGGCTCAACAACTTGATATATCCTTGGGGAAGTTGAGGATTTGCCTCCTTCAGTTGAGGACCTGCCCTAAGATCGTGGCTGGATTAGGGATTCGAATCCAACTGCCTTCCAAGAATGAAAAGATGCTTCCCCCATTCATCTCAACAGCTTAACTACTACCCAGAATAGGTAGCGCTCCCTCAAAAGGACCATCAGAGCATTGTAATGCTCCCTAGTAGGCTTTAGGGGGGCGCCAACGCTCTAAAAATCTATAGTGCTCCCTCAAAAGGGATAGAGGATCTTTATAACGCTCCCTGACAGTGTAAGGGGGAGCGTCGACGCTCCCAGAAGAGGTATAGGGGAGCGCTCTCCTCCAAAACTCAGTTTTTTGGGTGCTTTCAGATGGAAAAAGGTTTGCAAGCCTGCTAACTCATTTCTCCTCTTCCAAATAAAATGTTTGAGGTGTTTCAAGTGTCTTTCTCATGTTGTTATAGGCACGACATAAGCATCATGGTAGCATGCTTTCTTGACACTTGCGACACTTGTAATGATGACACTTGCGACACTATCAAAGTGAGTATTTTTTATGTGTAACAGAAAGTACCCATAAGGGCAGAGTCATTTAAAATACCCACACCAACACCAACACTTTAATACGCGAGCTTGTTATCTCCCAAGAAAGGAATATTGTTGGTGGCGGGAGTACGAGCGTCGGGTGTACAGTAATCTAATTGGTCGATAGTGACAATTTTACCTTGATGAGGGAATTGTACACATCGAAACATCGATGAAGCGACAAAAATCATGGCATAAAACCAACTTCTTCCTAATAACAGGTTATAATCGAGGGGAGCATTGACCACCTCGACATCAACATAGACGGTCTTTCTGCCTAACTGAACAACTAAAGACTGCAAGATTCCATGAGGATCAAAACCTGGGCCATCAAATTCTCATAACATTGTAGGGGATTGGTTAAGTGCAGAGGATTTTAATCCTTTCCAACAATCTAGCGACATGACACAAGTGGAATCTCCCTCATCCAATATAGTGCGGTGAATGTGTTGGTTTTGAACAACAACATTGATTTGAAAAGAAAGTTGGTGAGAAAGTCGTGACTTGAAACTGTCCAGGTTAAATGTGATATTGTTTGATGACTCAGGATCAATGGCACCAATGGCAGCCAAGAGAGTTCTATGTTCACTTGGGAAGTGTTATAGAACTTCAAGAGTGGACATAGCACATGGTGCTTGAGTCAAATCTTCAACAATGTTGTAGTTTTGGGTGGCATGTGAACTGAGATTAAAGTTGATTTACGAATAGTACTCTTGGGAGGGCATAAAATGGAGTTGAAAGTAGGTTTATATATCTGAAGTGATCCAGATGGAGGACTAATATATGGAGGACTAACGGAGGTGGAATATGGATCCAATAAAGTACCATTAGTGACCTTTTCTTTATCAGGTTTATCCAGTGTGTCGTATGTGGTAGTGCGAGTGGTTAGATCAATCCCATTGAAAATATAAATATGAGCACTCGTCGAGGCATCATTAATAGGAGGGTTGATGGAACTTCCCCCTGTGGGAGGGGAAAGTGCTTGAGAAACCATGGATTGCTGCTGAGGAAAAGGATGTGTTAACATGACGGGTTGGGAATTCCCTTTGAAAACTTTTTCAACTTCATCGTGATGTGGATAGTCTCAGGTGAAATGATCATCATCACAAATAAGAGATGGGAATTTTGGTTTGCGTAGTGGTTTATTTTCGGTAGAAGGTGGTGGAGTTTGGGTTTTTGGTTGTTCATTATTATTATTATTCTTTTTGGCTTTATTTTTTGTCTTCTTCTTACCCCCAGATTGTTGTGAAGAGGCAGATTGAACTGCGTTCACCTCAAAAAATTGAGTCGGGAGGGAGGTAGAGGAGAGTGAGGTCGAACTGGGAAAAGGTGATGAAAGAGAGAGATTTAATGTTCCAGTCAATTGTGATGTAGATTGGGTTTTGATGGTACCGATAACTCCATCTGCATGTGTCGTGGATGAAGGTTTGGATGGCTCAGTAGGAGTACGGGTAGCACTTGGAATTAACTCGTACAAAGTACCAGATTGTGAATAAACCAAATCTAAGTACTGAGCTCGAGTGATGGATTCTTCCTCAGTGACTAAACCTCCCATGGTGACATCATGAGAAATCATGGGTAAAAGAGATTTAGTAAACCATTCTACCAATTTCTGGTCAGGAATAGTCACTTTAATCAACCTTCGATGTCATCTCCACTCATGAATATGATCAGAGATATGCACGAAGTTTGTTTGACGAAGGGAGGTTAAAATTTCAGTACCCATCTCATAATGGATGGGTAATTGAAAATGTGTGAGAAAATCCATAGAGAGGGAGTTGAAATCCTGAAAAGAACCATGTGGAAGTTCAATGTACCACTTAGCTGCAGAACCCGTAAGTGTGCGCTGGAAGAGACGTAAACATATAGAATCATCCATTAACAAGTTTGAGGAACACCATAAATGGAATGTCATTACATGTTTTTTTGGGTATTCTCCAGGTTTACCATCAAACATTGGGATGTCATAAGGTAATTTAGTGGGAATCATTGGCCAAAAAGGAAATTGCAGTATGGGATCATTGGTCAACCGAGACAAGTCTGGGAGATCTAGAGTAGCACGAAAGGGTAATTGTCGATTAACCCAAGGGTGATACTGGTGTGGAAAGGGAACACCAGTGGGTCCATAAAATGGTTGAGGTGGATAATTGTATCTAGTAGGCCCTCCCGCATACGGTTTTTGTTAACTAGGAAAAGTAGGATTCGGTGATTGTTGAGGAACATTCACGAGGGGAGTGAAACCTAGCAGATGCTAAGGATGATAATTCATTTGATTCGGTTGTGGGGGATAAACAGTTTGAACTTGAGGGGGGTAAATATTTTTTCTCCGAGGAGGGTAGACAATAGCCCCTTGGGAAAGATAAACATTAGACCCATGCATAGGATAAAGTTGTTGTCCTTGAGGACCCCAGGTGAGATTGGGGACACCTAGATAAGGTTGTCCATAAGATAGTCCAGAAGGAACAGGATTCAATGCTCCTCCTTGTGGGTTAGGGTATGATTTCCCCCCAGGGTAGGGTTGATTAATAGGACCTCCTAAAGGTACTCTCCAGGAATGTGAAGGGTTTTCGACAAAACAAGGTTGTCCCCCTGCCATAGGTTGATTTACAACCGAGGGTTGACCAGTAAAGGGAGGTTTTCCTCCAGAAGGAGCATGAAAAGGTGGCTGTCCCCAAAGAGGGGTAGGCCCACTAAAGGATGGCTGTCCCCTAGGAGGGATAGATCCACTAGATGGTGGTTTTCCCCTAGTCGGGATATGTCCCACAGTTGATTGTGTCTATCTAGGAAGGGTTTGCATTCTTTGGTATTAAGGTGTTCCAACAGGATCTTGTGGAACATGAGGAGTTGTAGTGTGAAAAGGTGTAAAGGTGGGAGTAACAATTGAAGTGCCTCATGTGTGAGTAGAAGTGATGACTCCAACATTAAAGTGGACTTGTGATGGTGTAGCAGTAGGATCGATGACCTGTTCGATGGGATGATCAATAGTTTGACCAGATGGTCCTGCCTCAACAACATGAGGATCATGAGAATTAGGAGGTTGTCGAATCTATTCAAAATGATCATAAAGATCACGTCCCAATGGATTCCTCCATATATAATGAGTAGGTGTTTGATGTGGATCTACTGTGTCAGCAGGATGAACAGGAGTTCTATAGGCATCACTAAAAAGTGGTTATGTGGATCCCATGTATGTCTCGGTAAAGGGTCTCAAAGTAAAACCTTGGATGTCTTCTTCTATAACGTTACCGAACGAGTCTAATTGAACCAAGAACGGTTCAATAGGATATTATGACACAGGTGCACTATGAGGAGTGGTGTTGGCACAGGGGAAGACCCAGGGTTTAGCTCCAAGAGTGCACCAAAAAGCCCTAACTACTGGCCCTTTCGGCAACACCTGCAAGGTAGATGTAGTCTCACCTGAAGCAGCTATGGGGGGTTGCAGGACATATATGTCTACAACCAAGGGAATACAAAGTGGATCCAACACAAGAACAACACAACATCTAGATGTCAATTATCAACTTAGTCCTACCTCGCACATTTATCCATCAGATATAACACAGTAATGCAATAACAATATATCAAGAACAAGAGAACACAACATCAATCACAGACAACACCAAGATATCTGTGGTTCACCCTCTCCCTAGGGGTACATCCACAAAACTGTGCTTTATAATATATTAAGATGAAAGCACACAATTCTTATCTGCACTCTTAGCTAGTATATCTTTCTCTTTCTCTTCGCCTTCGCTCCCTGCGCACCCAACTGCAGGGTTGATCTTTGCACCTAGCTGAAGATATTACAACATAGACTTCCCTCACTGCTCAATGCTTCTTTCTCTCACTACAATAATAACTCATAACAATAACAAACTTGGGACTCTTCACTGAACCCTCTTCCCTCATCTAAGTTCTTATTTATACATTACAATGACTCACCGACATCCTTAGGCTGAAACCTAAGTGTCAAAACCCTAGATACCAAAACCATAGGTGTCTAAAACCCTAGGTCAACTTGATCGACATTTTCAAGGCTTTGCCATCCTGTCTTTCCTTCCTTCTCGCGCGGTGCTCCAAAGAATCCAACGATGGATTTTTCCGCTTGCTGAGTTTTCCATGATTCATCTTCCTTGTTGATCTATCATCCTCGATCTCCTCATCCAATGACTTGATTTCTCTTACTTCGCTCCGTCTTTTCTTCTCTTTTTCTCACTTCAACCCAACATCAGTCACTGTGTCTTCTGCACAGTTCACATTCCATCTTTTCTGCCTTAATATTCACTTACTTCCATACCCAAGGGCCAACAACCCCTCAACACTCACCTGTGACTCATCCCGAGGCACTTCAAATCTGATCCTTATGATTTTCTTTGACTTCAGGCTGCACGGAGCAGCCTATGATTTCTTCTCTTTCCTCCCCCACTGTGTGCAGACTGTCTTTTCTATGTTTGGTACCTAGTTTCAACTGCACCTGGTACCTGGACCCTTTCTCTTTTTCTCTTACTGATGGCTGCAAGGCAGCTGGTTGTCATAGTATAGTTTCAATCGGCTCCTGTTCACCAAACCTTCCTTCCATTCTCCATTCAAGGTATTCAACTGTGCATCTCCTCCTTCCGTGATTTAGACAACCTCATATGGCCCCAACTAATGTGTTTTGAACTTCCCTGGATGCTTCATGAATTTGTTTTTTTATATTAGTACTGAATCTCCTTGCTTAAATGCCTTCTTGTTGATGTGTCTGTCATGGTAGGCCTTTTCTCTTTCCTTATGTACCTGCTGATGGAATCCTGCAATAAATCCATCTTCTTCTAGTTCGACCAACTGCACGAGCCTCTCTTGAACATCACCAGTGTCATCCATATATGTAAAGCCTGTGATTCTTAAGCTTGGGACCAAATATTCCATCGGGACAACTGCTTCGAGACCATAAACCAACTTAAAGGGGGTCTGCATTGTTAGCTTCTTGCAAGTGGTGCTATAGGCCCATAGTACTGCTGGTACTCTTAAATCCCAATCATCCTTGTTCACACTGTAAATTTTTGTCAGTGCTGTCTCCAAGATCTTATTGAATGCTTCAACTGTCCCATTCGCTTGTGGATGGTAGGGTGTGCTCTTCTGATGATGGACTGCAAATTCCTCAGTCAAGGATTCAATGGTCTTATTGATGAAATGTGTGCCTTGATTGCTCATAAGGATCTTCGGGCATCCAAACATGGTTATGATGTCATCAAATATGAAACGTGCAACTGCAGTTGCACTATAATCCTTAACTGCTCTTGCTTCGGCCCATCTGGTCAAGTACTCTGTCATAGTGACTATGTACCTTTCTCTTGTGTGCTTTCTTGGTGGGTTTATAGGTCCCACGAAATCAATGACCTATTTCTCAAATGATTGTAGGGTCAGCTGTGGTGCTAAAGGAATTTCATCTCTTCTAGATGGTTTCTCGACTTTTTGGCATACATCACAGGCTCTGTAATAGTCCTTAGCATCTCAGTGTAAGGTAGGCCACCAGAGGCCAGCTCTAAGAACCTTTTGCACTGTTTCTTTTCCTGCATAGTGTCCTCCTACGATGCCTTCATGAGATTATGCTAAAATGAGTGGTCGTTCTACTTCCATAACACATCTCTTGAGGATCTCATCTGGTCCCATTTTATATAGTTGTCCGGCTATAAGTGAAAAGTCTGCAGCGGGCACTACCAATTGTTTCTTCTGGGTAATTGGATATTCACTAGGCGCCATTCCTGTTGACAAGAAATAGACTATCTTGGTGAAGTGATCATCAATCTTTATAATGACCAACAATTGTGCATCCGACAGTGTATCCTCCAGACTAGTAGGTTACTCTCCATGTTCCAACCTTGACAAGTGGTCAGGTCCTTTGTTCATTCTCCCCGGCTTAACCACGATCTCAAAATCATATTCTTGAAATAGCAGAAGCCATCTGCATATTCTCCCCCCCAAAACTGGCTTTTTGACTAGGTATTTTAGCACAGAGTGATCAATAAACATTTTAAAGTGTCCTCCCAACAAGTAGTGGTGAAAATTCTGTAGCACATACACCATGTCTAACCCTTCTCTCTCAGTAGTGTGTAATTAATATCAGCTGTTGATAGCTTCCTTCTAGCAAAGGCTAATGGGTGGTCAATGTCTCTATCTCTCGGTTGTGCTAAAACAAATCCTAATGCAATAGAATATGCATTGACATGCATGTGAAATTCCTTGCTCCAATATGGGAAAACTAGGATAGGCGCAGTAACCATTTTCTGTTTCAGTGTGTCGAAGCTCTGCTAGCATTCTTCTATCCAATGAAACTGACAGTCTTTCTTCAAAATCTTCTCCATGGGTGTTGTGATCTATGCATAGCCTTTAATGAACTTCCTGTAGTATCTAGTATGTCCCAGGCAGTGCACAACTGTTTGACTGAAGTAGGAGGGGGCAGATAAACTATAATGGAAATCTTAGATGGGTCTACCAACAGTCCTTGATTACAAACAATATGACCTAACAACACTCCAAAAGGTGAAAAGAATATGGACTTCTTTATGTTCAAGGCAATCTAACACTACCTGCACTTATCCAACATTGGTCTTAAACATTCAATATGATTTTATAATAAGCTAAAAAAATTCCAATCATCAAAATATGCTTCCAGAAATTTATGTAATGACTCCTTGAACGCTTCGACCACCACCTTAGAAAAGATGGCTGGGGAATTCTTCAATACAAATGACATCACTGTATACTGATAGGTTCTCCATTCTGTTGCAAATGTGGTCTTATGGCAATCTTCCTTGAAAATCCATATCTGATGGTATCCTGAAAATCCATCGGTAAAAGAATATACCTCATGTCCACCTACATTATCTAACACTTCATCAGTAAATGGTGTAGAAAATGGGTCATGCAAACATGCATCATTCAACTTCTTGAGATCTACACAGATCCTGATTTCTCCAGTTTTCTTATCCTGCACCACCATAGGGCTAATCCACTCTAACTCTTCAACAAGTTCTATGATTCTTGCTTCCAACATTCTGTCGAGTTCAATATTCACTTTTTCCTTTTATTTAGGGTTCAATCTGTAGGGTCTCTGTTTTACTGACCTTGCATCTAGTTTCAAAGGGAACCTCATCTCTCCCATGGGTCCTTTAATGACCTTCATATCCATGAACTTGGTTGGAAACAAGTCCTGATATTCATCTAGTAACTCTCTGATCTTGTCAATAGTGGCAACATCCGAATAATCTCCAACATTTGCAAGCTTCTGTGTTTGCTCTGTTCCAATATTGACTTTTTTTATTTTAATTGGTTGTCCAATGAAAGGTAGTTCAATTCATGGTCCTTTTATGTCTCTTTGTCCTTATGTTTCGGTGATGTTCACCTTCCTAGGGTCATAGTCTTTGTCAACATTGATATTGTAACAACCTTGCAGTTTTTGGAGAGGTGCAGTCCATTCGTCCTCTTCTTGTTGCAAAGGGAGGCTAGGTGCCTCCTCAAATACTTTCTGTCTTACAATTTGTAACGCTTGATCCATTGTAGGATATTGGTTTTCAAACAAAAAGGTGGTTACAAAGTTCTGAGTCATACCTTCCCAATCTACAGTGATGAGGCACAATTCTTCTTGAAGATACCAATTGATAGGGGTTGTGTCCAGTGTGTTGATGAATTTGTGCACCCAATTCTCTTGAGGAATGTTGCTCCAGGCTTCCTCACAACTTCACACATGGTCCTTTGGAGAACTTCGACTTGTGTACCTAACTTCACAACCTTCTACTTGCTCTGAAAACCACGATGTCATCAAAGTGAGACATTGTACCTAGTCTATAATGTTGTTTTTGTGTGTCCCCCACCATATTGTTGGAGTTTCTTTCAAGGCCTCATCCATTTCCAAAAATATTTTTTGTGTTGGTACAATTTCTTCAAAGTCCAACAAGAATGCTTCTAAATGATTTAGATCATCAAAGGTGGGAAAGTTGCTTACTGTTGTGCCAATCCAATGAACTTCTCTAGTTAATATAGCACATCTCCTTGTAGATAATTCGTACATTTTGTTCTTCCAATTCTCCAGTGCTTATTCTGAATCTGATGAACATGCACTGTCACTTCGCTAACTTAAGTTCCCATCTGCTGTAGGATTAATGTAATCCTGCTGTCTGGCCATTAATTTGTATATGTTTTCTAGTTCATATGCGTGGTCTTATTCTCTGATGGGTTCTGTGTATCTCTGACCTTCATTGGGATCCAAAGGTGCAATGACCCTAAGGCCATCTCCTTCAAACGTCATTCGTCTTTTCCTTAAATCAACCACAATGGAATTATTGAAAGCCTAATCAATTCCTAACAGCGCAGGGTAAGGACAAATATCATCAACTATCTCAATCACCTCAAAGTCTGCAAACGTCCTTACTCCGTTGATGTTCACATGGATATGTTCCAATATTCCAAAGGGGATTACAACTTGTTGATTATCCATCCTAACCTTGATAGGGGAATAGATCAACTTAGGTTTTCCCATCAATGCCCAGGTCTGCTTCGTCATGACATTGACCTCCGCCCCTAAGTCAAGGACCACATAGTCTATATCATACTCTCCAATTTGAGCATTCAGGTGCAGTTCCTTATTTTTCCTTCTCTTTTTAGAGACTTGGTGTACTTCTCTATTTAGCAAGGGATCTATCTTTCCTAGCTTGTACTGTCTGATTAAATTTTGCAGCTCTTGTACAACACTTTCATCCTGAATCAACTTAATGCAAGCATGTAATAATTTCATGAGCTTGCTTACCTCATTTCATTCTCCTGGAAGAGAAGACTGATCGAATGCCAGAGTCATTCCACATTCTCTTACTTCTGGTCATCTCTTCAATGAAGAACCTAGGTCTCTTCCAAATTCTTTTCTTGCCTCATCAAATATTTGTTTTTCTTTCTTTGCATCAAACACTTTTGTCTTTTCTGTAGATTTTCTGACTCCTGATTCTTCTGTAGTCTTTCCTTGGGTCGCTCTGTCTTCTCCTACAATAGCATCTCCTCTAGTGATAACAATGACTATAGGGTCCTTTCCATGAGGTTCATTGTATATCAGTTGCACTTGTGGGTTCTCACCCCGTCTTTCCTGAATCTTAGCAAGCAATGCTGCACATTCTTCAATAACATGTTCGAATGAGTTGCAGTAATTGCACATGGTACAAGGGTTCTGATAGTACCTTGCCAAATGTCCTGACTGTGCACAGTTATAACAAATGATTTGGCCTCTACCTCAACCCATACCTCCTCCTCGTCCTCTTCCTCTGAATCCACTACAAGGGTTGAAGTTTCCTCTTCCTAGAGAATTATACTACGTAGTGTTTCCTTCTTGCTATACTTCACCTTGATTTTTGTATATATCCCTTGACCTTTCATGCATGATTTCATAGGCCCTAAAATCCCTATCATCATGCCCTATCGACTTACAGAACGTGCAATACAGATTTGCGGGTGTCTGAACATATTTTTCATGTAATAACATTCACTAGGGAGATGCCTATTTCTACATACCTCGCACCATGGTAAGGTAACTTGATTTAGAGGAAACGGGGCTCCAGATGCCAAATACTCATGAAATAGGGGACAATTCTCCTTGTCATGGCCTTCTGATTTTCATCTAATGCACCAAATATATTCTCTTTTATCTTTTCCCTTGTGTTTCTTCATATCTTCGACCTGCAGAGATAAACTAGTTAACTGACTCAAGATTTGGCTCATACTTGAGTTGGATTATGCCATAGGAGTTGATTATAATTTCATGGTGATCTCCAATGCCTCTGCCTGCGAAGCAATCTTCTGTTGCATCAGAGGGAATCTGATGTGTGATAAGAGGGAAACAATCAACCATTCCTTGTTTTGCTCATCTGGGATCTGAAAAATCAAATGGCTTGTTAAGGTCTTAAACCTCTGATCAAACTCCCAAACAGGTTCAACTACTTTCTTCCTGATTTATTTTAGTTCTGTAATGCATTGTGATTTCGACTTAGGTTTCTTAAATTCTGTAATCAACGCAGTCTTGATCTCATTCAATGATTTTGGTTGGCCAACTGCTTGGACAAACTTCATGTACCAGCTCAATGTGTGGTCTCTTAGGGTAGTACTAAACTGATATCGTTTAACATCTTTGTCGGTGACATTCTTAATAATCCACAAAACTTCACATAGAAGCTAGTGCTAATCATGATCTTCAGATCCATATCCTTTGAAGGTGGGTAACCTCATATCATCTGCCATAGATCTTCCTAGGTTTCCTGACTAAGTATGTGGTGGAATGCTAGTGGCAGTTCTCTGAGCGCTCTAGGGACTTTGATTGATTAATACTACTAAAACAATAGGAGGAGTAATAATACTTACTTCAACGGTTTGCGTAGTTCCATAAATTTTTGACTCTTCTTGGAGAGGTTCCTGAGTCTTTCCTTCTTCAGCCCTACCAGATTCTGAATGTTCCTTGTTCACCAGTTCTTCTTCCTCTCCACTGTAAAACCCTTTGTCTTGTACCAGTGGTTTGTGGTTCTGTTCGAACAAGTTCACCAGAGGGACATCTCTGAAGATTCTTCCCCTAGGTGTATGTCCCACCTCCGCGTCACTGTCGCTGTATGAATTATTGAACATTATATTTTCGATCGGACCAACTATTGTACCTTCAATATGTTCTTCTCATGCAATAGCATCTTGATCTTCAACTTCAGAAATTGTAAAATTTTTCCTCTAGGTCCCTTGAAGAAGTATCTCTCTGCTTGACTATACGATTCTACTCTGTCAACAACAAACTCAGTAGTGATATATCCTCCAATGGTGCTATCAAACCAGTGATCTACTACTCTCGACACAACATTATCAACTCTCTTGACCTTCTTGATCAGTGCCGACGTCCAAACCACATGTGGTCTAGATCTGATCTCAAACTGGGGTTTTTCTAACCTAGATAGCCACTTGTATAACTCCTTATGAATTCCTCCAAAGAAAATCTCATGTATATCAGTAAATATATACCTTCCCAACCAATCCTTGGTGCTAAACTTAGGGTTCTTTTTTCTGGGCTTCTGCGAAGTCCTTTTCTTGGTATTCTATCCACTTCTGAATCTCTGCCTTTGATGGAAAACACCTTGACATTCCCTTAAGAATATCCCTATCCTAGGAACAATTTCATTTGTTGGCACAGGGGAAGACCCAGGGTTCGACTCCAAGAGCGCACCAACAAGCCCTAACTATTGGCCCTTTCAGCAACACCTGCGAGGAAGATGTAGTCTCACCTGAAGTAGCTATGGGGGGTTGTAGGACATAGATGTTTACAACCAATGGAATACAAAGTGGATCCAACACAAGAACAACACAACATCTAGATGTTACTTATCAACTTAGTCCTACCTCACACATTTATCATCAGATCTAACACAGTAATGGAATAACTATATATAAAGAAAAAGAGAACACAACATCAATCACACACAAAACCAAGATATACATGGTTCACCCTATCCCTAGGGATACATCCACATAACTGTGCTTTATAATATATTAATATGAAAGAACACAATTCTTATCTGTGCTCTTAGCTAGTAGATCTTCTCTCTTTCTCTCCATCTTCCCTCCCTGCACACCCAGTTGTAGGGTTGATCTTCACACCCATCTGAAGATATTACAACACAGAATTCCCTCACTGTTCAATGCTTCTCTCTCTCACTACAATAATCACTCATAACTATAACAAACTTGGGACTTTTCACCGAACCCTCTTCCCTCATCTAGGTTCTTATTTATACATTACAATGACTCACCAACAGCCTTAGGTTGAAACCCAAGTGTCAAAACCCTAGATGCCAAAAGCCTAGGTGTCTAAAACCCTATGTCAACTTGACCTGCATTTTCAAGGCTTCACCAGTTTCTCTTTCCTTCCTTCTCGTGCGGTGCTCCAAAGAATCCAACAATGGTTTTTTCCGCTTGCTAAGTTGTCCATGATCTATCTTCCTTGTTGATTTGTCATCCTCGATCTCCTCGTCCAATGGATTTATTTCTCTTACTTCACTCCATATTTTATGCTCTTCTTCTCATTTCGACCTAGTATTAGTCACTGTGTCTTCTACGCAGTTCACATTCCGTCTTTTCTTCCTTAATATTTGCTTACTTCCATACCCAAGGGCCAACAAGTGGGATTCTCAACCTTAACCAAGGGCTTTTCAAATTTTCTAATAAAGGAGTAGCAACAGTCCCAACGTCAGAGCAATTGTCTACCTCTTCACAATAGGTATCCTCTGGTGATTTAGGAGGTAAGGGTTGGTAGCCTTATTCCAAAGGCAACCCTTTCATCCTACATGATCGATGAAGACCTTTATCATCTACAGGCTCAATTTTGAAATATTATTAAAACAAAAACACACGCTAAAAAAGTATAGAAACACCAACAAGAAAACAAGCCTTCTCTCGATGACCATACTAGTTGGTGATGAAATCTAACATCACATGATAAAGTCAAGAAGGGGCTAGGATATGAGCGGGTGGAACAATTATGATGGTGACCTGCTTAATAGACTTACACCTTAGTGCAAGATTCCACATAGTAATCGTGGATTTACCCTCCAAGGAGCTTGAGTGAGTTTGACCACCGTCTGTTCCAGATACAATGAAGACTTCCCTTCACCATCACCTTGTGTAAAGAACCTAAAGATTATGGCCACTAAGGAAACCAACTCGTAGGCATCCCCTGGGCGGGTACAGTCGATAGTCCAGTCCGAACGTATGGGCAGGATAACAAATCTGAAATCCTTTGAGAGAACTAAGGACAAATGGACTGGTAGAACTCCTAAGGACCTCAAATGGATACAAAATTCACGAAGCACCGAGACCAAATGAAAAAAATATGACCTCAAGAAGAACCCCCAATATATGATCTGACTACTATGAACGGTTAAACCGCAGAGGGATACTCTCCATGGCTCACCCGAATGCGACCTCGTGCATAACCCCTATGTGTGAGGGGGATCCCAGATAAGATTATATGAAAATTGGATTTACTCTCCTTATCGCAAGATGCTAATGTTTGTTTTGAATGCTTTTGAGAGTTGTACTCGCAGCCTAATCCAAAGTGCTAAACCTAATCTAATGTTGGTGGAGGAATCTAAAAAGAAAATGTTTCTAGATAAATTTTAATTAGCATTGTTTTTTGTGGCTGTTATTTACTCAAAGGTGAATGAGAGTGAAAATGATGATATTATGACTCGATTCCCAAAAATGCATAAGAAAAATGACAAACAATCATTTTCTTTCAATGAACTTCTATTTTTCGGAAGGAGAAGAAATTGTCGTTTACACTATCAAACACAAAAAATGTAGAGACTTCATGCAATTGTTCTCAATCAAGAATCCAATTCAATTCTAAGCTATTCAGAAAATGATTCTAAGATCCAAAATCCAATCGTGGAAATGAATATTCTCTTCTAAATATGAACTTTAATCGATTTAATTCAAAGCTTCTAATGCCAACTAGATTTCACTATTTGTAATTTTAAGCAATTGGAAGAAAATATCATATAAACAAAAAAAACACTCTCACAGTGATCAAACAAGAAGAAAAAAAATCCAAACTTTCAAAAAAGAAAATAAAAACTCAAATAAGGGAAAATTTATTGGAAAGATAAAGCAAAGATCAAATGGAACAATACATAGATCTCTGGACCTCCTTGTGACAACTTTCATGCAATCGGATAAACAAGAAAGTATCAAACAAACTCAAGATCTCAAAGATAAAGAGTGATTCCAAAAAAAGGAAGAGTGATTTCAATATCTTTTAAAAACTAAACAAAGCATCAAAAACCCTTAGAAATCAAATGGTTGCAAGTTTTACAGAAGACACATACTGATAGAAAAAGTTCTGAGTAGGAGAGAAAACAAAAAACCATACCCAGTAGAGATATCCCACAAATTTTCAACAGAATGGAAAATTGGTGCTCTGGTGATATAGGCACCGGAGTGTTACAGTGCTCTGTAATACACTGCAGGGGAGTGTTGAGCTTGAAATCAACACTCTGGATGTAATGGGAGGGGAGGGATTCTTTCTGAGAATGAAAAGTGTCAACCCAGAAAACAAAAACTCAGGAAGGATTAATCATCAGCCTGTGTAGGATGACTTCAGTACCAACAACACATGTAAAAAGAAGAAAAACAAAGTGAGTAGGATCTGAAGACGGAAAAATACCAAAACAAGACCAAGGAAAGAAACCAAAATCACAAGCTTCAGTTCCCAATGGAGTCACCAAATTCTTTTTTAGAAAAATTCCCCTGCGGATAGGTGAATGTTCTCTTGGATCTTAGACCCCTATGACCAAGACATAAAGGTGCTAACTTTGAACACTGACATTCCTTTAAACATAGCTAAACTAGTCAATAGAAAAGAGGAAGAAAGTATGAGTACCTTTTTAGTAGTTTTTTCCTCACTTAGTCCAGGTTGAGCATGATCTTCAAGTACTTCAATGAGTCCTAGAATCCAATAAACAAAAAAGACAAAACATACTTCCTATTATATTATGATTAGTTTAAAACTAGATTTATCCAAAGATACAAATTCATGCAATTGTACACAAACTTGAAGGAAATAGGCCAAGCACATGTATTAATGAGAACAAAACCAGGTGCTTACAAAATGCAGATGCATATGCAGAAACCTCACCAAGTTCTCTTTGTCCAACCCCTTGCTCGAACGATCCACGATCAAAATGACAATACTTTTCGTTGATTCTTCTCCCCTTTCACCATGAGAATGCCTCCTTATATAGGATTTGAGAGGCCTAACCACCTTAGTTATTCTTGGGATAAGTTGAGGATATGGATCCATTAGTTGTGGAACTCCCCTTAGATCCAGCCTTGGACTTGGATTCGAGTCTAATGACTTGGATATTTCTCAGTTTTCCTTAGAGATAAGGGGGATTTGTCCCCAATATTTTCTCAACAGATTGATGCTCCCTCAAGGTTGGCCATAGAGCGTTGCAGCGCTCCCTGCTAAGAGGGAAAGGAGCTAGTGCTCCTTGCAAGTGGGCAGGGGAGTGTTGTTATCCAAAAGTACTTTTAGGATGGTAATTCCTCAAGGTAAAAGCTTGTAAAATTCACCAAATGATATATTTTATTCTTCTAACAAGTCTAAGAGGATGTCCCAAGTGTTCTTATGATGTTTTCCGCGATGCGACACATGTGGCTAGAACATATCACTTTTATGACACTTGCGACAATGATAATGAGACATTGTTGAAGTGAGTAATTTTGACGTGTAACACTTTAAATGGTAGTTTGTTATTCAATAGGGTAAGTAGAAGTGGACTAGGTGGTGTTATGACTCTGTTAGCATCAATTCTTGCAAGGTGTTGTTTCTCTCCGATTTCCAGCCCTTGGTGTAAATGCGTAGAAATGGGGTTTAAAAACCCATCAAATGCATTTTATTCAAAGGCCACAGTCATGAATGTCGAGCGCAACACACAAAAGAAGTCCATTTTGGGCTTAAAATCAAGTGAGCGGGCATTTTGTTTTCAATGGTGAGGATCCACAGATAGAGCAGATCGACGGTCATCGGGTAAGCTTGAGTCACGGAATTGCACAAGGTTTAGCGCATGGGCTCATATCTTATGGCCAAAGTCATGAAATGATTATCTATTTCATGATTTCAGCTATCGGGACTTGAAAATACAAGGGGTCACTTCTCCACTGCATTTCGAAACCCTGAAATGCGAAATGTAAAAGCCCCCAGGAGCTATTTCAGCATTCTGACTACTGAGACTTTGAAAGACAAGGGGTCACTTCTCCACTACATTTTGAAACCTTGAAACACAAAATGTAAAATCCCCCAGGAGTCGTTTCAACATTCCAGCTACCAGAACTTTGAAAGACAAGGGGTCGCTTCTCCACTGCATTTCGAAACCCCGAAACGCGAAATGTAAAATCCCCCAGGAGTCGTTTCGACATTTCGGCTACTGGAACTTTGAAAGACAAGGGGTCGCTCCTCCACTGCATTTCAAAACCCTGAAACGTGAAATGTAAAAGCCCCCAGGAGCCGTTTCGGTATTCTGGCTACCAGGACTTTGAAAGACAAGGGGTTGCTTCTCCACTGCATTTTGAAACCCCAAAACGCGAAATGTAGAAGCCCCCAGGAGCCGTTTCGGCATTCCGGCTACCAGAACTTTGAAAGACAAGGGGTCACTTCTCCACTGCATTTTGAAACCCTGAAATGTGAAATGTAAAAGCCCCAAGAATAGGCCCATGATCCTAGGCAGTGATTAGATGGGCCAAAGGGAAAAGACAGGTGCCTATTCAGACCACAGACGACTAAGAGCCAGATAAGGAAGAAATCCTGGCCGTCGATGTTAAGGGAGGATCAAGTCATTGGTTTGGATAGGGAAATTTCACAACACAGGGTATCGGGGATCCTGGACACAACATGAGGAAATTCCCAAAAGGAAAATGCCAAAGCGTCCTTGAAGATAGTTGCATGGCCCTATAGTTACGTTGAGAATGAAACCTGAAGAAATGAAGGTTGACCTCCAAGCTTTGGAAATCTGAAACATGGTCACTCTCTACGTATTCAGTCTCGATCACCCTCCATGGAAGAAGTACTTAATGAATATTGAGCAGGTGGTTGAGACCTCAGCTCAACCCATAAATGGAAGGCATGGGGAGGGTCAGAAGCAGTCAACTCGTGGTACTCCAATGGACAGTTTCCCTGTAGAAGCCATGTCGTCTGAAGCAGTGTCAGACAAGAAGCTACATGTACAGTCTGAAGGAAGATCATGCACATGTAAAGCCTTAAATGAGGTAGCTCATCTACCCTCCTAGGGCCAAGGAGGTGAATTTCTTTGAGTATATATACTTGGTTTTGATATTTTGTAAGGACGGATGGTAGAGAAAAGCTCCTGACTGTAAAGCTTTAATGAGGCCTCTGGTTCCCTAGTTATAGATTGATATTTGAGACTTCTTGTTTAATGGAAGCCAACATCTTCTTCTCCCTTTTTTCTCTGAATCTTAAGAGCCCAAGCATGGATGATCTAGTCGGGTGTTGTAATGACTATATAATGTATGTTTGATTATATTAGCTTTGCAGTATATTAATTTTTCTTGAAGTTTCTCAGATCTGAGATGATCTCATATCTGTGACTTTTCCCCCCTTTTTAAAGGCTGCTGGAAGACCAGATGTCCAGAGAAGACTTTATTTCCTTTGTTTTTCCCTACACTTACTCACTACTATGCAAATTACTGGCTTAAATTAGATCAAGACCTCACCTGTATTTGCTATTCCAACCCATTTTTCTGAGTTAGAACGATATTGTTCTGAGTTTACTTCCATTCATCACCCTTTATCAGCAAATCATGAAATTTAAACTGATGGGCCTCAGGCTTACTCCTGCTGCAATCCAAGATTCACTTCTGACGCCAAAATTTCTGGCGCCGTTGCCAGGGACGAAGTTCAAAATTTTCCCTGGGATTGAATGACATCGAGCCTCTGATTTTGAAGGTGCATCAGGCATCAGAGCCCTACGAGATTTATACTATGCACTTGGTGACTCCATTGTGATGACTCCACTGTGGTGAACCTACTATTTTAGTTGTGGCTTCCAGAGGTAGACATATGCAGTCCCATCCATAGATGCCTCTAGCTACACCTGAAGTGGATCTGGAGGTGGTTATCAGAAAAGGAAAGGCCTCTGAAGAAGAAACTTCCACCGCTGAACCAGGTAATTTGACATCTCCTTCTGTAGAAACTCCATTTTCTTCTTCTCAGCTTTCTGAAGTTTCCCATTTCCTGAATTTCAGAAGTGTTCCTGTTGAGTTTTCCCCTCCTTGTCTGGGATTGGAGGGAGAAATCCTTGTCACTCCTCTCCTCCCTTCAGTTGTACCTTGGTGTAGAACTAGGACCACAAAATATTTCCCCACCCCTAGATTTACCACCCCTCCTCTTATTAATGTTGCTGCTACTGCACAGAGAGAAGCATCTGCTGACTCAAGCCCCTTAGCCTTCTCTCTGAATCCTCCATTGTTCCCCCTTCCACCTGGAAGCTCATCTCCAGTATACTCTGCTCGAGCTCCTTCTCTTCCGAGTTCTCCTCCACCTAATATTCTGGTGGTAGGAGAAAATCCCCCCATGACCAGAAGGGAGGTTATAATAGCTGCTAGGTATGCTCCCCTTTTGTTACCTCAGCCTCTTAATGCCCTTCCAGCAGATGGCTACCTTAAGCAGCTGCCCAAGTTTACAGGAGAAGGGGGCATAGCTGCAGAAGAACACCTTGAAGCCTTTTATAGTTTTACAGATGATCATGTTATCATGCATGCAGACGTATGGATGAGAATTTTTTTCCATAGCCTTGAAGGAGAGGCTAGGAAGTGGTTTAGGGCCCTACCTTTTGGATCTATCGATGGGATTGAGGCTTTGGATAATGCCTTTTTGAGACAGTGGGGAGACAAAAAAGACTTCATGTATTACATGACAGAGTTCGGGTCTTTGAAGAGAAAGGAAGGAGAGTCTGTCTCTGATTTCTCCAAGAGATTCAATAAAATGTACAATAAGATCTCCAATGAAATAAAGCCCTCAAAAGCCTCTGCTAATATCACTTATGCTAGCACTTTTGATCCCAATTTCTGCCTTCTGTTGAGGGAAAGGAGAGCCACTACTCTGGCTCACATGCAGGATGCAGCCGTGGAAGTAGAATCTAACATATTGGTTGTTGACCGACGCAGGAATAAGGCTGATAGAGACACATCTAGGAAGAGACCTAAAGCCTCCCCATCCATTTACTCTCCCCTACCCCTTTAGACGGACGAGGTAACTAAAGTGCTAAAATTGCTTTCGGCTAGAATGGAAAGGTGGGAGTTAGAAGGGAAGCCCATGTACAGAAATCCCCAAAATACTGATAACATAAGCTCTAGGAGGCCTAGCAACAATGTGCCACAGGCTTTGCCAAGGGAGAAAAGGAGCAAAGACAGATATGATCAGAGGATTCAAACCCCTCTCCAAAATAACCTAGTTTCTCATGACGAAGGAGAGGAGATAGATGAGCTTGACCCAGAAATTCACTGTATTGAAGAAACTTCCCCTTTTCCCCATTTGACTCAATCTGCATACCAAGAATCCCTTATGAACATTCAAATCAATGAGTTGAGTAAAGGGGAAAAGGCCAACAACACTCCTAACAGATATCATCTCAGGTCAAAGAAGAAAGAAGGGAATTTTGATATCCATGATCAACCTCTCATAGTGGAAAGGCTTGCTAAGACCGCAACAATCACTACTAAAGAAAAGAAAACTCAGAATCCTTTTCCAACAACCAAAGAACCTATCTCTGAGGTAAGGGAAGCTCCTATGCCTCTTTCTTCCTTTAGTTTTGAGCACAAAATTCAAAAGATGAGAATTCCCGTACCCCTCTCAGAACTAGTTAAAAATCAAGATTTCAAAAGGTCCCTCTCCAAACTACTACAGTCTGAGTCCCCCCTAGCCTTCCACAGACTCAATAAATCTTCAATATGAAAAACCAACAGTCATCCTAGGTCCCATGGTAGAAGACAGAGATGATTCATCCCCTCCCTTCTACACATCCCTGAACATACATGATAAGGTGCTGCATAATTGCCTCAAGAATTCAGGAGCTTCCCACAACCTTATGCCCAAAATAGTCATGGACGAATTAGTACTGGAAGTGACAAAGTATTATCATGATTTGTACTCTTTTGATTCAAGGAGGGTGCAATGCCTTGGAGTCATCAAAGACTTGGTGGTCTCTTTATTTCAGCTGCCAATGAAGAGTGTGGTCATGGACATTGTAGTAGCTGACGTCCCCCCCAAGTTCGGCATGCTGTTATCAAGATCTTGGATTAAAAAACTTGGAGGAACATTACATATGGATCTCACATATGCCACCATTCCAGTCTTTAGAGGGGAACATAGGAGGTTGTATAGAGAAGCTCAGCTGGCCTGCATTGTTAGTGACGAAGCAGACCCCACCAATCACCCTATCTTTGTACTTGACACTGATTTGGGGTCTAGTTTATTGTAGATCACCGATACTCCTGAAGCCCCTTTTCAGATCAGAAAGCAACCCATATTTAATCATGAGATACCTCCTCCAACCACCTTTGTTTGGAATATTTTCTTTGACGAAGCTTCTTCTAGCGAAGGCACTGGCGATGGAGTGGTTTTTGTGTCACCTTGTCAGGAAACAATATCCCTGTCATACAAGCTAGAATTTGAAGCCACCAATAATGTGGCAGAATATGAAGCTCTTGTTTTGGGTTTGAGGGCTACAAAAGAAATGGGAATTGAGGAGGTAGCAGTGTTCAGAGATGCTGGGTTGATAATCCAACAAGTTAGAAATGCTTATTGGGCTAAGCATCCTTGGCTCAGGAGTTACAAAAATGAAGTGTGGGACCTGATTGATAATTTCTTCTCAACTTTCAACATTTCTTTTATTCCAAGAGAGGAAAATACTTTGGCTGATTCCTTAGCTGTCTCAGCTAGTTTGTTCAGGATCCCTCTGCCGCCTAAGATCAAATATGAGGTTGAGATAAGATATAGGCCATCTATTGTAGACAATATTAAGCATTGGAAGGTATTCGAAGATGATCTTGAAATCAAAAAATTTCTTTAGCCTGTCGATGAATTTTCTGCATTGCACATTGATCAGGATCCTGATCTCGAAAGTCACCCTCACCCTGAGGCATTTTAAAATAAAATTGTTGATCACCATATTATTCATCTGCCTAGCAACCATATTTTGAAGGGACTAGTCCCTTTAGAAAGACTGTTCGATGGGAATGATGTGGCAGTAAAGAGTAGGTTTTCAAATGGAGATGTTGATGCAGTGGTGTGCAACATCGACACTCAGGAGGAGCCTAAGTTCATCAAGTTGTCAAGCAGTTTGACTAAAGAGCAGAGGGTTGAATATGCCAAGTTATTAAGAGAATTCACTGATGTGTTTGCATGGACCTATGAATACCTCAAGACATATGACACATCTGTCATTGAACATAAGATCCCACTGAAGGAAGAGGCTAAGCCTTTTAGGTAGAAGCTAAGACAGATAAATCCCATTTTGTTGCCTGTCATGGAGAGAGAAGTGAAGAATTTGTTAGATGCCAAAATCATTGTCCCCTTGAGATATTCTGAGTGGGTGGCCAATTTGGTCCCGGTGAGGAAAAAAAGTGGAGAAATCAAACTCTGTGTTGATTTCAGGAACCTGAACAAAAGCTCAAAGAAAGACAACTATCCCTTGCCCCACATGGAACACATATTGCAGAAGGTAACTGGTGCATCTAGAATATCCATGATTGATGATTTTTCTGGCTATAATCAGATATAAGTCATGCCTGAAGATAGAGAAAAAATAGACTTCACCACTCCTTGGGGCACATTCATGTATGCCATAATTCTGTTTGGATTAATGAATGTAGGAGCAACATTTCAGCGAGCCATGGACATGGCCTTCATTGGGGAGAAAGATCAGTTTGTGGTGATCTATCTAGATGACATCATAGTCTTCTCCAGGTCTGATATAGAGCACTACTGTCACTTGAGGAAAGTTTTCTTGAAATGCCGGAGGTTTGGCCTTTCCTTAAATCCCAAGAAATATTTGTTTGCTATGAAGGAGGGGAAGTTTTTAGGCCATATAGTATTAGTAGAGGGAGTGAGAATTGATCCCAGCAGGGTAGAGGCAATTCAGACCCTGCCATTTCCTAGGTCTAGAAAGGAAATTCAGGCTTTTTTAGGAAAGATTAACTTTCTGAGGAGGTTCATCTCAAATTTTGCTGAGTTGGTGAAACACATCACAACCATGCTCAGAAAGGGAAATGAAGTAAAATGGACTGCTGAACCCAGGGAATCTTTTGTCCAAATAAAAAGGGCATTGACTGAGGCACCTGTGCTGATCAGTCCTGATTATTCCAAGGATTTCCTATTTTTTTCTTTTTCTTCTTTTGATACAGTAGCAACAGTTTTATTGCAGAAAAATGAGGAAGGGCGAGAGCAACCCATTTCCTTCTTTAGTAAGGCATTAAGAGATGCATAAATTAGGTATGAGATCATGGAGAAGCAGGCCTATGCCTTGGTGAAAGCTCTCAAAGATTTTAGAGTCTATGTCTTTCACTCAAGAGTGACTGCATACGTTCCTTCAGCCTCTGTGAAATACATCCTTATATAGCTTGACATAGATCAGAGAAGAGGTAAATGGATTTCCAAGATCCTTGAGTTTGACCTAGAGATAAAGCCCACCAAGTTGGTTAAAGGGAAAGGTTTAGCCAAGCTACTGGACAAATCCAATTGCAAGGCCTTGGGGGTTAGCTTCATCAATGCTTTCTCAGGAAATCAGCAAGCTGAGTCACCCAACAAAATCTCTCAAGGTGGCTTATCACTAGTAGAATGCACTTGGTACAGAGACATTTTGTACTTTCTGCAAAAGTTGAAGCCTCTTGATGGAATGGGAAAAGCAAGGCAAGAGCTTTAAATCTCAAGGCAATTAGATATTGCCGTATTGACCAAGTCTTATACTGGAGAGACCCTCTAGGGGTGTTTTTGAGGTGTCTGAACCCACATGAAGCCCAGAAAGTTATGTTTGATTTCCATAGTGGCCTTTGTGGAGGGCATCATTTCTGGAAGACCAAAACTCACAAAATTCTTAGGGTTGGGTACTACTGGCCCACCTTATTCACTGATGTCTGTAGAGAAGTCAGAGCTTACATCAAATGCCAAAGGTTCTCAGGAAAGCAGCCGCTCAAATCTCTGCCACTAAAGCCTATAGTAGCTTTAGCACCCTTTCAACAATGGGGGTTGGACTTCATTGGAGAAATTCATCCTCCTTCAAGTGGCCAACATAGATGGATCCTGACTGCAATAGACTATTTCACCAAGTGGATAGAAGCTGCCCCCACCAAGAGTGTTTCACACAAGGTAATTATCAGATTCTTGGAGGATATCATAGCCAGATTTGGCTGTCCCAACATAATTGTCATTGATAATGCTGCTTCTTTCAAGTCTGAGCCTCTGGTTAAGTTCTGTGAGCAGTTCGAGATCTCACTAATTCACTCCACTCCCTATTATCCTCAAGGAAATGGACTGACAGAATATTCCAA
>JASDQU010240601.1:47661-79562 GCA_032191745.1 Picea mariana | reverse complement strand
AATAGGAAGGGGCGGGGATAGAGTAGGTGGATCAATTACGTTGGCGACCTGCTTAACAGACTTACACCTTGGTGCAAGCTTCCATGCAGTAATTGTGGATTTACCCTCCAAGGAGCCTGAGTGAGTTTGACCAACGTCTGTTCCAGGTACAGTGAGACTTCCCTTCACCGTCACCTTGTGTGAGACCCTAAATATTGTGGCTACTAAGGTCACGAACTCGTAGTCAGCCCCTGGGTGGGTACTGTCGATGGTCCAATCGGAACATATGGGCAAGATAACAAGTCCGAAATCAACTTGAAAGGCTTCCACTCAACATTTTGGGTATACCTTCCAGTGACCCCCAATATACGATCCAACCACTACAAACAGTTGGGCCACGGAGGGATAATCTCTGTAACTCACCCGAATGCGACCTCGTGTGTAACCCCTATGTGAGAGGGGGATCCTAGGCAGAATAATATGACAATTGGATTTAACTCTCCCTACCGCAAGATACTAAGTTTGTTCGATATCTTTGGAAAGTTATCCTTTCAACCTATTCCAAAGCCCTACACCTTAAACTAATGTAGGTTTGCTAACAAAGATGTAAAAAGTCTGATAAATTTTAGTTAAGCATTGATTGTAATGGCTGTTATTTAGTCAGAGGGTGTACGAAAGTGAAACTGATGGAATGATGACTCAATTCCCAAAAATATGCATGAAGTATGATAAGCAATCGTTTCTTTTCAATGAATACCTATTTAAGAGAAAGAAGAAGAGTCATTTTCACTATCAAACACTTGATAAGGAATGCCCTCAATCAATTTTGTCCTCAATCAAATCCAATATGATGCTACAACATTTCAGATATGCAAACTAATATGAAAGCTAATCATTAAGATGCACTTTTTTTGTTTGTATGCAAATGATAATCAATTCAATGCAAAATTTATCTTGCCAACTACCCTTTCAGATCAAGGAGATTCAGACAAGAATATGCAAATTTCGCACAAACAACACACCCTTTTGCAATCAATCAAGAGAAAGAAAACCAAAAACGCAAAAGGAAGAAGAAAGAGATTGGATTATATGACCTCAAAGAACCAAATGAGAAGAGTTACAGACTTCAAATGTCCTTCACTAGAGTTCTCGCTCAGTCGGATAGGAGAGAAGAAAGCAAGGGATTGATTTCAAACTCTCAACAACAAAAACTAAAAAAGAATGAAGAAGGGAATAAAATATGAGAAAAAATATGTTTACTTCTCAAGATGAAGCATGTCAAAGGTCAAAGGAAGAATGATTGAATCACAAAACAACTCAGCAAGTCAAAAAATAGGGTTTTGACCTCCAAAAATTGCAATTTTGAAGAGTTTTTGGGAAAAACAGAGCTGGCGCTATGGTATAAAGGCTACCAGAGCATTATAAAGATCTTTCCAACAGCTTAAGGGAGCGTTGGCACTATGCTAACAAGGCAGGAGAGCGCTGGTGCCCAAAAACTCACAAAAAGTCCCAAAAAAAAACCAAAATTTTGATCAAATTTCGACAAACAAGCTGAGTGTGATGGAGTGAAGAGTCAATCAACAAATGCAATCAGATGAATGGGGTAAACAAGGTCTGAAAACAATCAGGTAAGACAAGGCCCATGAGGAAAGAAAAAACCAAAAGTTTTGATTCGATCCCCAGTGGAGTCGCTAGTTTCTGTTGTAGGAAAATCTCCCTGCGGACATGTAGATTGCCTCAAAGAGCTAGACCCTAACTCTAAGATAGAAAGTGCTTAACGTGGACACTGACTTCCTTTCAAATCCATACAAACTAATACATGAGAAGGAATGAGAATAGAAGTACCTCTTTATCGACGTTTGTCCCTGCACGCTCCGAGTTACGCTCCAATCTCTCGCTCCTCGATGAGTCCTATAGGCAAACAAAGTATGACCACTTCCTACTCTATTGAAATTAGCTTGAAAATAGATCTATCTATCAATGATAAGTTCATGTAAGTTCAGACACAAACTAGAAAGAAACAGGCCAAGAAAATTATATTAATGAGGACAAAACATTGCTTACAACCATAGATGAATTGCAACAGCTCTGCCAAGTCCTCCTTGTCTACCCCTTGCTCAAAATATCCACGATCCGAATGATTATAGCTTCACCAATTTCTCCCTATGAGATCATAGGTTTCTTGCCTCTAAAATATCTCTATTCCAGCACCACTTATGAGATCATAAGTTTGGTGTGATTCTCCCTTTCCAGTCCCCTTTCACCATTAGAAAGCTTGCTTATATAGCCTTGGAGAGGTTCAACACCTTGAGATATCCTTGGGGAAGTTGAGGATTTGCCTCCTTCAGTTGAGGATCTACCCTAATATCATGGCTATATTAGGGATTTGAATCCAACTGCCTTCCAAGAATGAAAAGATGCTTCCCCCATTCATCTCAACAGCTTAACTACTACCCAGAATAGGTAGCGCTCCCTCAAAAGGACCATCAGAGCGTTGTAGCGCTCCCTAGTAGGCTTTAGGGGGGGCGCCAACACTCTCAAAATCTATAACACTCCCTCAAAAGGGCCAGAGGAGATTTATAACGCTCCCTGACAGTGTAAGGGGGAGCGCCGACACTCCCATAAGAGGTATAGGGGAGCACTCTCCTCCAAAACTCAGTTTTTTGGGTGCTTTCAGATGGCAAAAGGTTTGCAAGCCTGCTGACTCATTTCTCCTCTTCCAAATCAAATGTTTGAGGTGTTTCAAGTGTCTTTCTCATGTCCTTATAGGCACAACATAAGCATCATGGTAGCATGCTTTCTTGACACTTGCGACACTTGTGAGAAAAAAGCGACACTTGCGACACTTGTGAGTAAAAAGTGACACTTGCGACACTTGTAATGACGACACTTGCGACACTATCAAAGTGAGTATTTTTAATGTGTAACAGAAAGTACCCATAAGGGAAGAGTCATTTAAAATACCCACACCAACACCAACACTTTCATATGTGAGCTTGTTATCTCCCAAGAAAGGAATATTGTTGGTGGCGGGAGTGCGAGCGTCGGGTGTACAGTAATCTAATTGGTCGATAGTGAAAATTTTACCTTGATGAGGGAATTGTACACATCGAAACATCGATGAAGTGACAAAAATCATGGCATAAAACCAACTTCTTCCTAATAACAGGTTATAATCGAGGGGAGCATTGACCACCTCGACATCAACATAGGCGGTCTTTCTACCTAACTGAACAACTAAAGACTGCAAGATTCCATGAGGATCAAAACCTGGGCCATTGAATTCTCATAACATTGTAGGGGATTGGTTAAGTGCAAGGGATTTTGATCCTTTCCAACAATCTAGCGACATGACACAAGTGGAATCTCCCTCATCCAATATAGTGCGGTGAATGTGTTGGTTATGAACAACAACATCGATTTGAAATGAAAGTTGGATAGAAAGTCGTGACTTGAAACTGTCCAGGTTAAATGTGATATTGTTTGATGACTCAGGATCAATGGCACCAATGGTAGCCAAGAGAGTTCTATGTTCACTTGGGAAGTGTTATAGAACTTAAAGAGTGGACATAGCACATGGTGCTTGAGTCAAATCTTGAACAATGTTGTAGTTTTGGGTGGCATGTGAACTGAGATTAAAAGTTGATTTACGAATAGTACTCTTGGGAGGGCATAAAATGGAGTTGAAAGTAGGTTTATATATCTGAAGTGATCCAGATGGAGGACTAATAGATGGAGGACTAACGGAGGTGGGAGATGGATCCAATAAAGTACCATTAGTGACCTTTTCTTTATCAGGTTTATCCAGTGTGTTGTATGTGGTAGTGCGAGTGGTTAGATCAATCCCATTGAAAATATAAATATGAGCACTCGTCGAGGTGTCATTAATAGGAGGGTTGATGGAACTTCCCCCTGTGGGACGGGAAAGTGCTTGAGAAACCATGGATTGCTGCTGAGGAAAAGGATGTGTTAACATGACGGGTTGGCAATTCCCTTTGAAAAGTTTTTCAACTTCATCGTGATGTGGATAGTCTCAGGTGAAATGATCATCACCACAAATAAAAGATGGGAATTTTGGTTTGCGCTGTGGTTTATTTTCGGTAGCAGGCGGTGGAGTTTGGGTTTTTGGTTGTTCATTATTATTATTATTATTTTTGGCTTTATTTTTTGTCTTCTTCTTACCCCCAGATTGTTGTGAAGAGGTAGATTGAACTGCATTCACCTCAAAAAATTGAGTCGGGAGGGAGGTAGAGGAGAGTGAGGTCGAACTGGGAAAAGGTGCTGAAAGAGAGAGATTTAATGTTCCAGTCGATTGTGATGTAGATTGGGTTTTGACGGTACCGATAACTCCATCCGCATGTGTCGTGGATGAAGGTTTGGATGGATCAGTAGGAGTACAGGTAGCATTTGGAATTAACTTGTACAAAGTACCAGATTGTGAATAAACCAAATCTAAGTACTGAGCTCGAGCGATGGATTCTTCCTCAGTGACTAAACCTCCCATGGTGACATCATGAGAAATCGTGGGTAAAAGAGATTTAGTAAACCATTCTACCAATATCTGGTCCGGAATAGTCGCTTTAATCAACCTTCGATGTCGTATCGACTCATGAATATGATCAGAGATATGCACGAAGTTTGTTTGACGAAGGGAGGTTAAAATTTCAGTACCCGTCTCGTAATAGATGGGTAATTGAAAATGTGTGAGAAAATCCATAGAGAGGGAGTTGAAATCCTGAAAAGAACCATGTGGAAGTTCAATGTACCACTTAGCTACATAACCCGTAAGTGTGCGCTGGAAGAGACGTAAACATATAGAATCATCCATTATCAAGTTTGAGGAACACCATAAATGGAATGTCATTACATGTTTTTTTGGGTATTCTCCAGGTTTACCATCAAACTTTGGGATTTCATAAGATAATTTAGTGGGAATCACTGGCCAAAAAGGAAATTGCAGTATGGGATCATTGGTCAACCGAGACAAGTCTGGGAGATCTAGAGTAGCACGAAAGGGTAATTGTCGATTAACCCGAGGGTGATACTGGTGTGGAAAGGGAACACCAGTGGGTCCATAAAATGGTTGAGGTGGATAATTGTATCCAGTAGGCCCTCCTGCATACGGTTTTTGTTAACTAGGAAAATTAGGATTCGGTGATTGTTGAGGAACATTCACGAGGGGAGTGAAACCTAGCAGATGCTAAGGATGATAAGTCATTTGATTCAGTTGTGGGGGATAAATAGTTTGAACTTGAGGGGGGTAAATATTTTTTCCCCGAGGAGGGTAGACAATAGCCCCTTGGGAAGGATAAACATTAGACCCATGCAGAGGATAAAGTTGTTGTCCTTGAGGACCCCAGGTGGGATTGGGGACACCTAGATAAGGTTGTCCATAAGATAGTCCAGAAGGAACAAGATTCGATAGTCCTCCTTGTGGGTTAGGGTATGATTTCCCCCCAGGGTAGGGTTGATTAACAGGACCTCCTAAAGGTACTCCCCAGGAATGTGAAGGGTTTTCGACAAAACAAGGTTTCCCCCCTACCATAGGTTGATTTACAACCGAGGGTTGACCAGTAAAGGGAGGTTTTCCTCCAGAAGGAGCATGAAAAGGTGGTTGTCCCCCAAGAGGGGTAGGCCCACTAAAGGATGGCTGTCCCCTAGGAGGGATAGATCCACTAGATGGTGGTTTTCCCCTAGTCGGGATATGTCCCACAGTTGATTGTGTCTGTCTAGTAAGGGTCTGCATTCTCTGGTATAAAGGTGTTCCAATAGGATCTTGTGGAACATGAGGAGTTGTAGTGTGAAAAGGTGTAAAGGTGGGAGTAACAATTGAAGTGCCTCGGGTGTGAGTAGAAGTGATGAATCCAACATTAAAGTGGACTTGTGGTGATGTAGTAGTAGGATCGATGACCTGTTCGATGGGATGATCAATAGTTTGACCAGATGGTCCTGCCTCAACAACATGAGGATCATGAGAATTAAGAGGTTGTCGAATATATTCAAAATGATCATAAAGATCACATCCCAATGGATTCCTCCATATATAATGAGTAGGTGTTTGATGTGGATCTACTGTGTCAGCAGGATGAACAGGAGTTCTATAGGCATCACTAAAAAGTGGTTCTGTGGATCCCATGTATGTCTCGGTAAAGGGTCTCAAAGTAAAACCTTGGATGTCTTCTTCTATAACATTACCGAACGAGTCTAATTGAACCAAGAATGGTTCAATAGGATATTATGACACAGGTGCACTATGAGGAGTGGTGTTGGCACAGGGGAAGACCCAGGGTTTAGCTCCAAGAGTGCACCAAAAAGCCCTAACTACTGGCCCTTTCGGCAACACCTGCAAGGTAGATGTAGTCTCACCTAAAGTAGCTATGGGGGGTTGCATGACATATATGTCTACAACCAAGGGAATACAAAGTGGATCCAACAAAAGAACAACACAACATCTAGATGTCAATTATCAACTTAGTCCTACCTCGTACATTTATCCATCAGATATAACACAGTAATGCAATAACAATATATCAAGAACAAGAGAACACAACATCAATCACACACAACACCATGATATCTGTGGTTCACCCTCTCCCTAGGGCTACATCCACAGAACTGTGCTTTATAATATATTAAGATGAAAGCACACAATTCTTATCTGCACTCTTAGCTAGTATATCTTTCTCTTTCTCTTCGTCTTTGCTTCCTGCGCACCCAATTGCAGGGTTTATATTTGCACCTAGCTGAAGATATTACAACATAGACTTCCCTCACTGCTCAATGGTTCTTTCTCTCACTACAATAATAACTCATAACAATAACAAACTTGGGACTCTTCACTGAACCCTCTTCCCTCATCTAGGTTCTTATTTATACATTACAATGACTCACCGACATCCTTAGGCTGAAACCTAAGTTTCAAAACCCTAGATACCAAAACCATAGGTGTCTAAAACCCTAGGTCAACTTGATCGGCATTTTCAAGGCTTCGCCATCCTATCTTTCCTTCCTTCTCGCGCGGTGCTCCAAAGAATCCAACGATGGATTTTTCCACTTGCTGAGTTTTCCATGATTCGTCTTCCTTGTTGATCTATCATCCTCGATCTCCTCATCCAATGACTTGATTTCTCTTACTTCGCTTCGTCTTTTGTTCTCTTCTGCTCACTTCAACCCAACATCAGTCACTGTGTCTTCTGCACAGTTCACATTCCATCTTTTCTGCCTTAATATTCACTTACTTCCATACCCAAGGGCCAAAAACCCCCCAACACTCACCTGTGACTCATCCTGAGGCACTTCAAATATGATCCTTATGATTTTCTTCGACTTCAGGCTGCACGGAGCAGCCTATGATTTCTTCTCTTTCCTCCCCCATTGTGTGCATACTGTCTTTTCTATGTTTGGTACCTAGTTTCAACTGCACTTGGTACCTGGACCCTTTCTCTTTTTCTCTTACTAATGGCTACAAGGTAGCTGGTTGTCATAGTATAGTTTCAATCAGCTCCTGTTCACCAAACCTTCCTTCCATTCTCCATTCAAGGTATTCAACTATGCATCTCCTCCTTCCGTGATTTAGACAACCTCATATGGCCCCAACTAATGTGTTCTGAACTTCTCTGGATGCTTCATGAATTTGTTTTTTTATATTAGTACTGAATCTCCTTGCTTAAATGCCTTCTTCTTGATGTGTCTGTCATGGTAGGCCTTTTCTCTTTCCTTATGTACCTGCTGATGGAATCCTACAATAAATCCATCTTCTTCTAGTTTGACCAACTGTGCGAGCCTCTCTTGAACATCACCAGTGTCATCCATATATGTAAAGGCTGTGATTCTTAAGCTTGGGAACAAATATTCCATTGGGACAACTACTTCGAGACCATAAACCAACTTAAAGGGGGTCTGCATTATTAGCTTCTTGCAAGTGGTGCCATAGGCCCATAGTATTGTTGGTACTCTTAAATCCCAGTCATCCCTGTTCACACTGTAAATTTTTGTCAGTGCTATCTCCAAGATCTTATTGAATGCTTCAACTGTCCCATTCACTTGTGGATGGTAGGGTGTGCTCTTCTGATGATGGACTACAAATTCCTCAGTCAAGGATTCAATGGTCTTATTGATGAAATGTGTGCCTTGATTGCTCATAAGGATCTTCGGGCATCCAAACATGGTTATGATGTCATCAAATATGAAACACGCAACTGTAGTTGCACTATAATCCTTAACTGCTCTTGCTTCGGCCCATCTGGTCAAGTACTCTGTCACAGTGACTATGTACCTTTCTCTTGTGCGCTTTCTTGGTGGGTTTATAGGTCCCACGAAATCAATGGCCTATTTCTCAAATGATTGTAGGGTCAGCTACGGTGCTAAAGGCATTTCATCTCTTCTAGATGGTTTCTCAACTCTTTGGCATACATCACAAGCTCTGTAATAGTCCTTAGCATCTCTGTGTAAGGTAGGCCACCAGAGGCCAGCTCTAAGAACCTTTTGTGCTGTTTCTTTTCCTACATAGTGTCCTCCTGCAATGCATTCACGAGATTATGATAAAATGAGTGGTTGTTCTACTTCCATAACACATCTTCTGAGGATCTCATCCGGTCCCATTTTATATAGTTGTCTGGATATAAGTGAAAAGTCTGCAGTGGGCACTACCAATTGTTTCTTTTGGGTGATTGGATATTCACTAGGTGCCATTCCTATTGACAAGAACTAGACTATTTCGGTGAAGTGATCATCAATCTTTATAATGACCAACAATTGTGCATCCGACAGTGTATCCTCCAGACTAGTAGGTTCCTCTCCATGTTCCAACCTTGACAAGTGGTCAGGTCCTTTGTTCATTCTCCCTGGCTTAACCACGATCTCGAAATCATATTCCTGAAATAGCAGAAGCCATCTGCATTATCTCCCCCCCAAAAATATCTTTTTTACTAGGTATTTTAGCGCAGAGTGATCAATAAACATTTTAAAGCGTCCTCCCAACAAGTAGTGGTGAAACTTCTATAGCGCATACACCATGTCTAACCCTTCTCTCTCAGTAGTGGTGTAATTAATCTCAGCTATTGATAGCTTCCTTCTAGCAAAGGCTAATGGGTGGTCAATGTCTCTAGCTCTCGGTTGTGCTAACACAAATCCTAATGCAATAGAAGATGCATCGACATGCACATGAAATTCCTTGCTCCAATATGGGAAAACTAGGATAGGCGCAGTAACCATTTTCTATTTCAGTGTGTCGAAGCTCTGCGGGCATTCTTCTATCCAATGAAACCGACAGTCTTTCTTCAAAATCTTCTCCATGGGTGTTGTGATCTATGCATAGCCTTTAATGAACTTGCTGTAGTATCCAGTATGTCCCAGGCAGTGCACAACTGTTTGACTGAAGTAGGAGGGGGAAGATAAACTATAATGGAAATCTTAGATGGGTCTACCAACAGTCCTTGATTACACACAATATGACCTAACAACACTCCAAAGGGTGAAAAGAATATGGACTTCTTTATGTTCAAGGCAATCTGACACTACTTGCACTTATCCAACATTAGTCTTAAACATTCAATATGATTTTATAATAAGCTAAAAAAATTCCAATCATCAAAATATGCTTCCAAAAATTTATGTAATAACTCCTTGAACGCATCGACCACCACCTTAGAAAAGATGGCTGGAGAATTCTTCAATACAAATGACATCACTGTATACTAATAGGTTCTCCATTCTGTTGCAAATGTGGTCTTATGGCAATCTTCCTTGGAAATCCATATCTGATGGTATCCTGAAAATCCATCGGTAAAAGAATATACCTCATGTCCACCTACATTATCTAACACTTCATCAGTAAATGGTGTAGGAAATGGGTCATGCAAACATGCATCATTCAGCTTCTTGAGATCTACACAGATCCTGATTTCTCTAGTCTTCTTATCCTGCACCACCATAGGGCTAATCCACTCTGACTCTTCAACAAGTTCTATGATTCTTGCTTCCAACATTCTGTCGAGTTCAATATTCACTTTTTCCTTTTATTTAGGGTTCAATCTGTAGGGTCTTTGTTTTACTGACCTTGCATCTAGTTTCAAAGGGAACCTCATCTCTCCCATGGGTCCTTTAATGCCCTTCATATCCATGAACTTGGTTGGAAACAAGTCTTGATATTCATCTAGTAACTCTCTGATCTTGTCTATAGTGGCAGCATCCCAATAATCTCCAACATTTGCAGGCTTCTGTGTTTGATCTGTTCCAATATTGACTTTTTTAATTTTAATTGGTTGTCCAATGAAAGGTAGTTCAATTCATGGTCCTTCTATGTCTCTTTGGCCTTATGTTTCGGCGATGTTCACCTTCCTAGGGTCATAGTCTTCGTCAACATTGATATTGTAACAGCCTTGCAGTTTTTGGAGAGGTGCAGTCCATTCGTCCTCTTCTTGTTGCAAAGGGAGGCTAGGTGCCTCCTCAAATACTTTCTGTCTTACAATTTGTAACGCTTGATCCATTGTAGGATATTGGTTTTCAAACAAAAATGTGGTTACAAAGTTCTGAGTCATACCTTCCCAATCTACAATGATGAGGCACAATTCTTCTTGAAGATACCAATTGATAGGGGTTGTGTCCAGTGTGTTGATGAATTTGTGCACCCAATGCTCTTGAGGAATGCTGCTCTAGGCTTCCTCACAACTTCGCACATGGTCCTTTGGATAACTTCGACCTGTGTACCTAACTTCACAACCTTCTACTTTCTCTGAAAACCGCGATGTCATCAAAGTGAGACATTGTACCTAGTCTATAATGTTGTTTTTGTGTGTCCCCCACCATATTGTTGGAGTTTCTTTCAAGGCCTCATCCATTTCCAAAAATATTTTTTGTGTTGGTACAATTTCTTAAAAGTCCAACAAGAATGCTTCTAAATGATTTAGATCATCAAAGGTGGGAAAGTTGCTTACTGTTGTGCCGATCCAATGAACTTCTCTGGTTAATATAGCACATCTCCTTGTAGATAATTCGTACATTTTGTTCTTCCAATTCTCCAGTGCTTATTCTGAATCTGATGAACATGCACTGTCACTTCGCCAACTTAAGTTCCCATCTACTGTAGGATTAATGTAATCCTGCTGTCTGGCCATTAATTTGTATATGTTTTCTAGTTCATATGCGTGGTCTTCTTCTCTGATGGGTTCTGTGTATCTCTGACCTTCATTGGGATCCAAAGGTGCAATGACCCTAAGGCCATCTTCTTCAAATGTCATTCATCTTTTCTTTAAATCAACCACAGTGGAATTATTGAAATCCTAATCAATTCCTAACAGCGCAGGGTAAGGACAACTATCATCAACTATCTCAATCACCTCAAAGTCTGCAAACGTCCTTACTCCATTGATGTTCACATGGATATGTTCCAATATTCCAAAGGGGCTTACAACTTGTTGATTATCCATCCTAACCCTAATAGGGGAATAGATCAACTTAGGTTTTCCCATCAATGCCCAGGTCTGCTTCGTCATGACATTTACCTCCGCCCCTAAGTCGAGGACCACATAGTCTATATCATACTCTCCAATTTGAGCATTCAAGTGCAGTTCCTTATTTTTCCTTCTCTTTTTAGAGACTTGGTGTACTTCTCTATTCAGAAAGGGATCTATCTTTCCTAGCTTGTACTGTCTGATTAAATTTTGCAGCTCTTGTACAATGCTTTCATTCTGAATCAACTTAATGCAAGCATGTAATAATTTCATGAGATTGCTTACCTCATTTCATTCTCCTGGAAGAGAAGAATGATCGAATGCCAGAGTCATTCCACATTCTCTTACTTCTGGTCGTCTCTTCAATGAAGAACCTAGGTCTCTTCCGAATTCTTTTCTTGCCTCATCAAATATTTGTTTTTCTTTTTTTGCATCAAACACTTTTGTCTTTTCTGTAGATTTTCTGACTCCTGATTCTTCTATAGTCTTTCCTTGGGTCACTCTGTCTTCTCTTGCAATAGCGCCTCCTCTAGTGATAACAATGATTGTAGGGTCCTTTCCACGAGGTTCATTGTATATCAGTTGCACTTGTGGGTTCTCACCCCGTCTTTCCTGAATCTTAGCAAGCAATGTTGGACATTCCTCAATAACATGTTCGAATGAGTTGCAGTAATTGCACATGGTACAAGGGTTCTGACAGTACCTTGCCAAATGTCCTAGATGTGCGCAGTTATAACAAATGATTTGGCCTCTACCTCAACCCATACCTCCTCCTCGTCCTCTTCCTCTAAATCCACTACAAGGGTTGAAGTTTCCTCTTCCTAGAGAATTATACTACGTAGTGTTTTCTTCTTGCTATACTTCACCTTGATTTTTGTATATATCCCTTGACCTTTCATGCATGAGTTCATAGGCCCTACAATCCCTATCATCATGCCCTATCGACTTACAGAACGTGCAATATAGATTTGTGGGTGTCTGAACATATTTTTCATGTAATAACATTCACCAGGGCGATGCCTATTTCTACATACCTCGCACCATGGTAAGGTAACTTGCTTTAGAGGAATCGGGGCTCTAGATGCCAAATACTTATGAAATAGGGGACAATTATCCTTGTCATGGCCTTTTGATTTTCATCTAATGCACCAAATATCTTCTCTTTTATCTTTTCCCTTGTCTTTCTTCATATCTTCGACCTGCAGAGATAAACTAGTTAACTGACTCAAGATTTGGCTCATACTTGAGTTGGATTATGCCATAGGAGTTGATTATAATTTCATGGTGATCTCCAATGCCTCAGCCTGCAAAGCAATCTTCTGTTGCATCAGAGGGAATCTGATGTGTGATAAGAGGGAAACAATCAACCATTCCTTGTTCTACTCATCTGAGATCTGAAAACTCAAATGGCTTGTTAAGGTCTTAAACCTCTGATCAAACTCCCAAACAGGTTCAACTACTTTCTTCCTGATTTATTTTAGTTCTGTAATGCATTGCGATTTCGACTTAGGTTTCTTGAATTCTGTAATCAATGCAGTCTTGATCTCATTCAACGATTTTGGTTGGCCAACTGCTTGGACAAACTTCATGTACCAGCTCAATGTGCGGTCTCTTAGGGTAGTACTAAACTAATATCATTTAACAGCTTTGTCGGTGACATTCTTAATAATCCAAAAAACTTCACATAGAAACTAGTGCTGATCAGGATCTTCAGATCCATATCCTTTGAAGGTGGGTAACCTCATCTCATCTGCCATAGATCTTCCTAGGTTTCCTGACTAAGTATGTGGTGGAATGCTAGTGGCAGTTCTCTGAGTGCTCTAGGGACTCTGATTAATTAATACTGCTAAAACAATAGGAGGAGTAATAGTACTTACTTCAATGGTTTGCATAGTTCCATAAGTTTTTGACTCTTCTTGGAGAGGTTCCTCAGTCTTTCCTTCTTCAGCCCTACCAGATTCTAAATGTTCCTTGTTCACTAGTTCTTCTTCCTCTCCATTGTAAAACCCTTCATCTTGTACCAGTGGTTTGTGGTTCTGTTCGAACAAGTTCACCAGAGGGACATCTCTGAAGATTCCTCCCCTAGGCGTATGTCCCACCTCTGCATCACTGTCACTGTATGAATTCTTGAACATTATCTTTTCGATTGGAACAACTATTGTACCTTCAATATGTTCTTTTCATGCAATAACATCTTGATCCTCAACTTCAGAAATTGTAAAAATTTTCCTCTAGGTCCCTTGAAGAAGTATCTCTCTACTTGACTATACGATTCTACTCTGTCAACAACAAACTCAGTAGTGATATATCCTCCAATGTTGCTATCAAACCAATGATCTACTGCTCTCGACACAACATTATCAAATCTCTTGACCTTCTTGATCAGTGCTGACGTCCAAACCACATGTGGTCTAGATCTGATCTCAAATTGGGTTTTTTCTAACCTAGATAGCCACTTGTATAGCTCCTTATGAATTCCTCCAAAGAAAATCTCGTGTATATCAGTAAATATATACCTTCCCAACCAATCCTCGGTGCTAAACTTAGGGTTCTTTTTCTGGGCTTCTGCAAAGTCCTTTTCTTGGTATTCTATCCACTTCTGAATCTATGCCTTTAATGGAAAACACCTTGACATTCCCTTAAGAATATCCCTGTCCCAGGAACAATTTCATTTGTTGGCACAGGGGAAGACCCAGGGTTCAACTCCAAGAGCGCACCAACAAGCCCTAACTATTGGCCCTTTCAGCAACACCTGTGAGGAAGATGTAGTCTCACCCGAAGTAGCTATGGGGGGTTGTAGGACACAGATGTCTACAACCAATGGAATACAAAGTGGATCCAACACAAGAACAACACAACATCTAGATGTCAGTTATCAACTTAGTCCTACCTCACACATTTATCATCAGATTTAACACAGTAATGGAATAACTATATATAAAGAAAAAGAGAACACAACATCAATCACACACAACACCAAGATATACATGGTTCACCCTATCCCTAGGGATACATCCACATAACTGTGCTTTATAATATATTAATATGAAAGAACACAATTCTTATCTGYGCTCTTAGCTAGTAGATCTTCTCTCTTTCTCTCCATCTTCCCTCCCTGCACACCCAGTTGTAGGGTTGATCTTCACACCCATCTGAAGATCTTATAACACAGACTTCCCTCACCGTTCAATGCTTCTCTCTCTCACTACAATAATCACTCATAACTATAACAAACTTGGGACTTTTCACCGAGCCCTCTTCCCTCATCTAGGTTCTTATTTATACATTACAATGACTCACCAACAGCCTTAGGCTGAAACCTAAGTGTCAAAACCCTAGATGCCAAAAGCCTAGGTGTCTAAAACCCTAGGTCAACTTGACCCGCATTTTCAAGGCTTCACTAGTTTCTCTTTCCTTCCTTCTCGTGCGGTGCTCCAAAGAATCCAACAATGGTTTTTTCCGCTTGCTAAGTTGTCCAAGATCTATCTTCCTTGTTGATCTATCATCCTCGATCTCCTCATCCAATGGATTTCTTTCTCTTACTTCGCTCCATATTTTATGCTCTTCTTCTCATTTCGACCTAGTATCAGTCACTGTGTCTTCTGCGCAGTTAACATTCCGTCTTTTCTTCCTTAATATTTGCTTACTTCCATACCCAAGGGCCAACAAGTGGGATCCTCAACCGTAACCAAGGGCTTTCCAAATTTTCTAATAAAGGAGTAGAAACAGTCCCAACGTCAGAGCGATTGTCTACCTCTTTACAATAGGTATCCTCTGGTGATTTCGGAGGTAAGGGTTGGTAGCCTTATTCCAAAGGAAACCCTTTCATCCTATGTGATCGATGAAGACCTTTATCATCTACAGGCTCAATTTTGAAATATTATTAAAACAACAACACACGCTAAAAAAGTATAGAAACACCAACAAGAAAACAAGCCTTCTCTTGATGACCATACTAGTTGGTGATGAAATCTAACATCGCATGATAAAGTCAAGAAGGGGCTAGGATATGAGCGGGTGGAACAATTATGATGGTGACCTGCTTAACATACTTATGCCTTAGTGCAATATTCCACATAGTAATCGTGGATTTACCCTCCAAGGAGCTTGAGTGAGTTTGACCATCGTCTGTCCCAGGTACAATGAAGACTTCCCTTCACCATCACCTTGTGTAAAAAACCTAAAGATTATGGCCACTAAGGAAACCAACTCGTAGGCATCCCCTAGGCGGGTACAGTTGATAGTCCAGTCCGAACGTATGGGCAGGATAACAAATCTGAAATCCTTTGAGAGAACTAAGGACAACTGGACTGGTAGAAATCCTAAGGACCCCAAATGGATACAGAATTCACGAAGCACTGAGACCAAATGAAAAAAATTCGACCTCAAGAAGAACCCCCAATATATGATCTAACTACTATGAATGGTTAAACCGCAGAGGGATAATCTCCATAGCTCACCCGAATGCGACCTCGTGCATAACCCCTGTGTGTGAGGGGGATCCCAGATAAGATTATATGAAAATTGGATTTACTCTCCTTATTGAAAGATGCTAATGTTTGTTTTGAATTCTTTTGAGAGTTGTACTCACAGCCTAATCCAAATTGCTAAACCTAATCTAATGTTGGTGGAGGAATCTAAAAAGAAAATGTTTCTAGATAAATTTTAATTAGCATTGTTTTTTGTGGCTGTTATTTACTCAAAGGTGAATGAGAGTGAAAATGATGATATTATGACTCGATTCCCAAAAATGCATAAGAAAAATGATAAACAATCATTTTCTTTCAATGAACTTCTATTTTTCGGAAGGAGAAGAAATTGTCGTTTACACTATCAAACACAAAAAATGCAGAGACTTCATGCAATTGTTCTCAATCAAGAATCCAATTCAATTCTAAGCTATTCAGAAAATGATTCTAAGATCCAAAATCCAATCATGGAAATGAATCTTCTTGTCTAAATATGAACTTTAATCGATTTAATTCAAAGCTTCTAATGCCAACTAGATTTCACTATTTGTAATTTTAAGCAATTGGAAGCAAATATCATATAAACAAAAAAAACACTCTCACAATGATCAAACAAGAATAAAAAAAAATCCAAACTTTCAAAAAAGAAAATAAAAACTCAAAAAAGGGAAAATTTCTTGGAAAGATAAAGCAAAGATCAAATGGAACAATACATAGATCTCTGGACCTCCTTGTGACAACTTTCATGCAATTGGATAAACGAGAAAGTATCAAACAAACTCAAGATCTCAAAGATAAAGAGTGATTCCAAAAAAAGGAAGAGTGATTTCAATATATTTTAAAAACCAAACAAAGCATCAAAAACCCTTAGAAATCAAATGGTTGCAAGTTTTACAGAAGACACATACTGATAGCAAAAGTTCTGAGTAGGAGAGAAAACAAAAAACCATACCCAGTAGAGATATCCCACAAATTTTCAACAGAATGGAAAATTGGTGCTCTGGTGATATAGGCACCAGAGTGTTGCAGTGCTCTGTAATACACTGCAGGGGAGTGTTGAGCTCGAAATAAAAACTCTGGATGTAATGGGAGGGGAGGGATTCTTCCTGAGAATGAAAAGTGTCAACCCAGAAAACAAAAACTCAGGAAGGATTAATCATCAGCCTGTGTAGGATGACTTCAGTACCAACAACACATGTAAAAAGAAGAAAAACAAAGTGAGTAGGATCTGAAGAGAGGAAAAATACCAAAACAAGACCAAGTAAAGAAGCCAAAATCACAAGCTTCAGTCCCCAATGGAGTCACCGATTTCTTTTTTAGGAAAATTCCCCTGCGAATAGGTGAATGTTCTCTTGGATCTTAGACCCCTATGACCAAGACATAAAGGTGCTAACTTTGAACACTGACATTCCTTTAAACATAGCTAAACTAGTCAATAGAAAAGAGGAAGAAAGTATGAGTACCTTTTTAGGAGTTTTTTCCTCTCTTAGTCTAGGTTGAGCATGATCTTCAAGTACTTCAACGAGTCCCGCAATCCAATAAACAAAGAAGACAAAACATACTTCCTATTATATTATGATTAGTTTAAAACTAGATTTATCCAAAGATACAAATTCATGCAATTGTACACAAACTTGAAGGAAATAGGCCAAGCACATGTATTAATGAGAACAAAACCAGGTGCTTACAAAATGTAGATGCATATGCAGAAACCTCACCAAGTTCTCTTTGTCCAACCCCTTGCTCAAACGATCCACGATCAAAATGACAATACTTTTCACTGATTCTTCTCCCCTTTCACCATGAGAATGCCTCCTTATATAGGATTTGAGAGGCCTAACCACCTTAGTTATTCTTGGGATAAGTTGAGGATATAGCTCCATTAGTTGTGGAACTCCCCTTAGATCTAGCCTTGGACTTGGATTTGAGCCTAATGACTTGGATATTTCTCAGTTTTCCTTAGAGATAAGGGGGATTTGTCCCCAATATTTTCTCAACAGATTGATGCTCCCTCAAGGTTGGCCATAGAGCGTTGCAGTGCTCCCTGCTAAGAGGGAAAGGAGCTAGTGCTCCTTGCAAGTGGGAAGGGGAGTGTTGTTATCCAAAAGTACTTTTAGGATGGTAATTCCTCAAGGTAAAAGCTTGTAAAATTCACCAAATGATATATTTTATTCTTCTAACAAGTCTAAGAGGATGTCCCAAGTGTTCTTATGATGTTTTCCGTGATGCGACACATGTGGTTAGAACATATCACTTTTATGACACTTGCGACAATGATAATGATACATTGTTGAAGTGAGTAATTTTGATGTGTAACACTTTTAATGGTAGTTTGTTACTCAATAGGGTAAGAAGAAGTGGACTAGGTGGTGTTATGACTCTGTTAGAATCAATTCTTGCAAGGTGTTGTTTCTCTCCGATTTCAGGCCCTTGGTGTAAATGCATAGAAATGGGGTTTAAAAACCCATCAAATGCGTTTTATTCAAAGGCCATAGTCATGAATGCCGAGCGCAACACACAAAAGAAGTCCATTTTGGGCTTAAAATCAAGTGAGCGAGCATTTTGTTTTCAATGGCGAGGATCCACAGATAGAGCAGATCGACGGTCATTGGGTAAGCTTGAGTCACGGAATTGCACGAGGTTTAGCGCATGGGCTCATATCTTATGGCCAAAGTCATGAAATGATTATCCATTTCATGATTTCAGCCATCGAGACTTGAAAAGACAAGGGGTCACTTCTCCACTGCATTTCGAAACCCTGAAACGTGAAATGTAAAAGCCCCCAAGAGCTATTTCAGCATTTCGACTACCGAGACTTTGAAAGACAAGGGGTCATTTCTCCACTGCATTTTGAAACCCTGAAACACGAAATGTAAAATCCCCCAGGAGCTGTTTCGACATTCTGGATACCGGAACTTTGAAAGACAAGGGGTCACTTCTCCACTACATTTCGAAACCCCGAAACACGAAATGTAAAATCCCCCAGGAGCCGTTTCGACATTTCGGCTATCAAAACTTTGAAAGACAAGGGGTTGCTCCTCCACTGCATTTCGAAACCCTAAAACATGAAATGTAAAAGCCCCCAGGAGCCGTTTCGGCATTCTGGCTACTGGTACTTTGAAATACAAGGGGTCACTTCTCCACTGCATTTCGAAACCCCAAAACACGAAATGTAGAAGCCCCCAGGAGACATTTCGACATTCCGGCTACCAGAACTTTGAAAGACAAGGGGTCACTTCTCCACTGCATTTCAAAACCCTGAAATGTGAAATGTAAAATCCCCAAGGATAGGCCCATGATCCTAGGCAGTGATTAGATGGGACAAAGGGAAAAGATAGGCGCCTATTCAGACCACAGACGGCTAAGAGCCGGATAAGGAAGAAATCTTAGCCGTCAATGTTAAGGGAGGATCAAGTCATTGGTTTGGATAGGGAAATTTCACAACACAGGGTATCGGGGATCCTGGACACAACATGAGGAAATCCCCAAAAGGAAAATGTCAAAGCATCTTTGAAGACAGTTCCATGGCCCTATAGTTACGTTGAGAATGAAACCTGAAGAAATGAAGGTTGACCTCCAAGCTTTGGAAAGCTGACACATGGTCACTCTCTATGTATTCAGTCTCTACCACCCTCCATGGAAGAAGTAGTTAATGAATATTGAGCAGGTGGTTGAGACCTCAGCTCAACCCATAAATGGAAGGCATGGGGAGGGTCAAAAGTAGTCAACTTTTGGTACTCCAATGGACAGTTTCCCTGCAGAAGCAATGTCGTCTGAAGCAGTGTCAGACAAGAAGCTGCATGTATAGTCTGAAGGAAGATCATGTGCACGTAAAGCCTTAAATGAGGTAGCTCAGCTACCCTCCTAGGTCCAAGGAGGTGAATTTCTCTGAGTATATATACTTGGTTTTGATATTTTGTAAGGACAGATGGTAGAGAAAAGCTCCCGACTGTAAATCTTTAATGAGGCCTCTGGTTCCCTGGTTATAGATTGATATTTGAGACTTCTTGTTTAATGGAAGCCAACATCTTCTTCTCCTTTTTTCCTCTGAATATTAAGAGCCCAAGCATGGATGATCTAGTTGGGTGTTGTAATGACTATATAATGTATGTTTGATTATATTAGCTTTGCAGTATATTAATTTTTCTTGAAGTTTCTCAAATCTGAGACGATCTCATATCTGTGACTTTTCCCCCCTTTTTAAAGGCTGCTGAAAGACTGGATGTCCAGAGAATACTTTATTTCCTTTGTTTTTCCCTACACTCACTCACTACTATGCAAATTACTGGCTTAAATTAGATCAAGACCTCACCTGTCTTTGTTGTTCCAACCCAGTTTTCTGAGTTAGAATGATATTATTCTGAGTTTACTTCCATTCATCACCCTTTATCAGCAAATCATGACATTTAAACTGATGGGCCTCAGGCTTACTCCTGCTGCAATCCAAGAGTCACTTCTGATGCCAAAATTTTTGGCGTCGTTGCTGGGGACGAAGTTCAAAATTTTCCCTGGGATTGAACGACATCGAGCCTCTGATTCTGAAGGTGCATCAGGCATCAGAGCCCTATGAGATTTCTACTATGCACTTGGTGACTCCATTGTGATGACTCCACTATGGTGAACCTGTTGTTTTAATTGTGGCTTCCAGAGGTAGACATATGCGGTCCCATCCATAGCTTCCTCTAGCTACACCTGAAGTAGATCTGGAGGTGATTATCAGAAAAGGAAAGGCCTTTGAAGGAGAAACTTCCACCACTGAACCAGGTAATTTGACATCTTCTTCTGTAGAAACTCCATTTTCTTCTTCTCAGCTTTCCGAAGTTTCCCATTTCCTGAATTTCAGAAGTGTTCCTGTTGAGTTTTCCCCTCTTGGTCTGGGATTGGAGGGAGAAATCCTTGTCACTCCTCTCCTCCCTTCAGTTGTACCTTGGTGTAGACCTAGGACCACAAAATATTTCCCCACCCCTAGCTTTACCACCCGTCCTCTTATTAATGTTGCTGCTACTACACAGAGAGAAGCATCTGCTGACTCAAGCCCCTTAGCCTTCTCTCTGAATCCTCCATTGTTCCCCCTTCCACCTGGAAGCTCATCTCCAGTATACCTTGTTCGAGCTCCTTCTCTTCCGAGTTCTCCTCCACCTAATATTCCGATGGTAGGAGCAAATCCCCCCATGACCATAATGGAGGTTATAATAGCTGTTAGATATGCTCCCCTTTTGTTACCTCAGCCTCTTAATGCCCTTCCAGCAGATGGCTACCTTAAGCAGCTGCCCAAGTTTACAGGAGAAGGGGGCATAGCTACAGAAGAACACCTTGAAGCCTTTTATAGTTTTACAGATGATCATGTTATCATGCATGCAGACGTATGGATGAGGATTTTTGTCCATAGCCTTGAAGGAGAGGATAGGAAGTGGTTTAGGGCCCTGCCTCCTGAATCTATCGATGGGATTGAGGCTTTGGATAATGCCTTTTTGAGACAGTGGGGAGACAAAAAAGACTTCATGTATTACATGACAGAGTTCGGGTCTTTGAAGAGAAAGGAAGGAGAGTATGTCTTTGATTTCTCCAAGAGATTCAATAAAATGTACAATAAGATCTCCACTGAAATAAAGCCCTCAAAATCCTCTGCTAAGATCACTTATGCTATCACTTTTGATCTCGATTTCTGCCTTCTGTTGAGGGAAAGGAGAGCCACTACTCTGGCTCACATGCAGGATGCAGCCGTGGAAGTAGAATCTAACATATTGGTTGTTGACCGACTCAGGAATAAGGCTGATAGAGACACATCTAGGAAGAGAACTGAAGCCTCCCCATCCATTTACTCTCCCCTACACCTTTAGACAAATGAGGTAACTAAAGTGCTAAAATTGCTTTCGGCTAGAGTGGAAAGGTGGGAGTTAGAAGGGAAGCCCATGTACAGAAATCCCCAAAATACTGATAACAGAAGCTCTAGGAGGCCTAGCAACAATGTGCCACAGGCTTTGCCAAGGGAGAAAAGGAGCAAAGATAGAGATGATCAGAGGATTCAAACCCCTCTCCAAAATAACCTAGTTTCTCATGAGGAAGGAGAGGAGATAGATGAGCTTGACCCAGAAATTCACTGTATTGAAGAAACTTCCCCTTTTCCCCATTTGACTCAATCTGCATACCAAGAATCCCTTATGAACATTCAAATCAATGAGTTGAGTAAAGGGGAAAATGCCAACAACACTCCTAACAGATATCATCTCAGGTCAAAGAAGAAAGAAGAGAATTTTGATAGCCATGATCAACCTCTCATAGTGGAAAGGCTTGCTAAGACCGCAACAATCACTACTAAAGAAAAGAAAACTCAGAATCCTTCACCAACAACCAAAGAACCTGTCTCTGAGGTAAGTGAAGCTCCTATGCCTCTTTCTTCCTTTAGTTTTGAGCACAAAATTCAAAAGATTAGAATTCCCGTACCCCTCTCAGAACTAGTTAAAAATGAAGATTTCAAAAGGTCCCTCTCCAAACTACTACAGTCTGAGTCCCCCCTAGCCTTCCACAGACTTAATAAATCTTCAATATGAAAAACCAGTAGTCATCCTAGGTCCCATGGTAGAAGACAGATATGATTCATCCCCTCCCTTATACACATCCCTGAACATACATGATAAGGTGTTGCATAATTGCCTCAAGAATTCAGGAGCTTCCCACAACCTTATGCCCAAAATAGTCATGGACGAATTAGGACTGGAAGTGACAAAATATTATCATGATTTGTACTCTTTTGATTCAAGGAGGGTGAAATTCCTTGGAGTCATCAAATACTTGGTGGTCTCATTATTTCAGCTACCAATGAAGAGTGTGGTCATGGACATTGTAGTAGCTGACGTTCCCCCCAAGTTCGGCATGCTGTTATCAAGATCTTGGATTAAAAAACTTGGAGGAACATTACAGATTGATCTCACATATGCCACCATTTCAGTATTTGGAGGGGAACATAGGAGGTTGTATAGAGAAGCTCAGCTAGCCTACATTGTTAGTGACGAAGCAGACCCCACCAATCACCCTATCTTTGCACTTGACACTGATTTGGGGTCTAGTTTATTGTAGATCACCGATACTCCTGAAGCCCCTTTTCAGATCAGAAAGCAACCCATAGTTAATCATGAGATACCTCCTCCAACCACCTTTGTTTGGAAGATTTTATTCGATGGAGCTTCTTCTAGCGAAGGCACTGGCGATGGAGTGGTTTTTGTGTCACCTTGTCAGGAAACAATATCCCTGTCATACAAGCTAGAATTTGAAGCCACCAATAATGTGGCAGAATATGAAGCTCTTGTTTTGGGTTTGAGGGCTACAAAAGAAATGGGAATTGAGGAGGTAGCAGTGTTCAGAGATGCTGAGTTGATAATCCAACAAGTTAGAAATTATTATCGGGCTAAGCATCCTCGGCTCAAGAGTTACAAAAATGAAGTGTGGGACCTGATTGATAATTTCTTCTCAGCTTTCAACATTTCTTTTATTCCAAGAGAGGAAAATAATTTGGTTGATTCCTTAGCTGTCTCAGCTAGTCTGTTCAAGATCCATCTGCCGCCTAAGATCAAATATGAGGTTGAGATAAGATATAGGCCATCTGTTCTAGACAATATTAAGCATTGGAAGGTATTCAAAGATGATCTTGAAATCAAAAAATTTCTTCAGCCTGTCGATGAATTTTCTGCATTGCACATTGATCAAGATCATGATCTCGAAAGTCACCCTCACCCTGGGGTATTTTTAAATAAAATTGTTGATCACCATATTACTCATCTACCTAGCAACCATATTTCGCAGGGACTAGTCCCTTTAGAAAGACTATTTGATGGGAATGATGTGGCAGTAAAGGGTAGGTTTTCAAATGCAGATGTTGATGCAATGGTGTGCAACATCAACACTCAGGAGGAGCCTAAGTTCATCAAGTTGTCAAGTAGTTTGACTAAAGAGAAGAGGGCTAAATATGCCAAGTTATTAAGAGAATTCACTGATGTGTTTGCATGGACCTATGAAGACCTCAAGACATATGACACATCTGTCATTGAACATAAGATCCCACTGAAGGAAGAGGCTAAGCCTTTTAGGTAGAAGCTAAGATAGATAAATCCCATTTTGTTGCCTATCATGGAGAGAGAAGTGAGGAATTTGTTAGATGCCCAAATCATTGTCCCCTTGAGATATTCTGAGTGGGTGGCCAATTTGGTCCCGGTGAGGAAAAAAAGTGGAGAAATCAAACTATGTGTTGATTTCAGGAACCTGAACAAAAGCTCAAAGAAAGACAACTATCCCTTGCCCCACATGGAACACATATTGCAGAAGGTAACTGGTGCATCTAGAATATCCATGATTGATGATTTTTCTGGCTATAATCAGATATCAGTCATGCTTGAAGATAGAGAAAAAATAGCCTTCACCACTCCTTGGGGCACATTCATGTATGCCAGAATTCTGTTTGGATTAATGAATGTAGGAGCAACATTTCAGCGAGCCATGGACATGGCCTTCATTGGGGAGAAAGATCAGTTTGTGGTGATCTATCTAGATGACATCATAGTCTTCTCCAGGTCTGATATAGAGCACTACTGTCACTTGAGGAAAGTTTTCTTGAAATGCCGGAGGTTTGGCCTTTCCTTAAATCCCAATAAATCTTTGTTTGCTATGAAGGAGGGGAAGTTGTTAGGCCATATAGTATCAACAGAGGGAGTAAGAATTGATCCCAGCAGGGTAGAGGCAATTCAGACCCTGCCATTTCCCAGGTCTAGAAAGGAAGTTTAGGCTTTTTTAGGAAAGATTAACTTTCCGAGAAGGTTCATCTCAAATTTTGCTGAGTTGGTGAAACACATCACAACCATTCTCATAAAGGGAAATGAAGTAAAATGGACTGCTGAACCCAGGGAATATTTTGTCCAAATAAAAAGGGCACTGACTGAGGCACCTGTGCTGATCAGTCTTGATTATTCCAAGGATTTCCTAGTTTTTTCTTTTGCTTCTTTTGATACAGTAGTAACAGTCTTATTGCAGAAAAATGAGGAAGGGTGAGAGAAACCCATTTCCTTCTTTAGTAAGGCATTAAGAGATGTAGAAATTAGGTATGAGATCATGGAGAAGCAGGCCTATGCCTTGGTGAAAGATCTCAAAGATTTTAGAGTCTATGTCTTTCACTCAAGAGTGACTACATACGTTCCTTCAGCCTCTGTGAAAGACATCCTTATACAGCTTGACATAGATCGGAGAAGAGGTAAATGGATTTCCAAGATCCTTGAGTTTGACCTAGAGATAAATCCCACCAAGTTGGTTAAAGGGCAAGGTTTAGCCAAGCTACTGTAAAAATCCAATTGCAAGGCCTTGGGGGTTAGCTTCATCAATGCTTTCTCAGGAAATCAACAACCTGAGTCGCCCAAAAAAATCTCTCAGGGTGGCTTATCACTAGTAGAATGCACCTAGTACAGAGACATTTTGTACTTTCTGCAAAAGTTGAAGCCTCTTGATGGAATGGGAAAAGCAAGGCAAGAGATTTAAATCTCAAGGCAGTTAGATATTGCCTTATTGACCAAGTCTTATACTGGAGAGACCCTCTAGGGGGTGTTTTTGAGGTGTCTGAACCCACAGGAAGCCCAGAAAGTTATGTTTGATTTCCATAGCAGCCTTTGTGGAGGGCATCATTTCTGGAAGACCACAACTCACAAAATTCTCAGGGTTGGGTACTACTGGCCCACCTTATTCACTGATGTCTGCAGAGAAGTCAGAGCTTGCATCAAATGCCAAAGGTTCTCAGGAAATCAACCGCTCAAATCTCTACCACTAAATCCTATAGTATCTTCAACACCCTTTCAACAATGGGGGTTGGAATTCATTGGAGAAATTCATCCTCCTTCAAGTGGCCAACATAGATGGATCCTGACTGCAACAGACTATTTCACCAAGTGGATAGAAGCTGCCCCCACCAAGAGTGTTTCACACAAGTTAATTATCAGCTTCTTGGAGGATATCATAGCCAGATTTGGCTGTCCCAACATAATTGTCATTGATAATGCTGCTTCTTTCAAGTCTGAGCCTCTGGTTAAGTTCTGTGAGCAGTTCGAGATCTCACTAATTCACTCCACTCCCTATTATCCTCAAGGAAATGGACTGACAGAACCTTCCAATAAAAGTCTAATCAAACTCATTAAAATATTATTGGAAAACAATAAGAGGGCCTTGGATTCAAAGCTCAAATTCACTCTATGGGCTGATCGAGTGACAAAAAAGAGGTCCCTGGGAACCTCACCTTTTCAACTTGTGTATGGGACGAAGGCTATGTTTCTCACTCAGCTCGCTTTACCTGTAGCGAAATTCTTTCAAGATCATGAAGGAGAGCCAGGCCATATGGTCAAAAGAATTCATCAAGTGGTGGAAGTGCAACAGATCAGGGAGCAGGTAATGGACATAGGTCACAGTCATCAATAGAATATCAAGTGGGCCTTTGACAGGAAGGTCAGGAAGGAGGAATTCGAACTGGGAGATTTGGTGCTTAAGTGGGATGCACCCAGGCATGATAGGGGAAAACACAAGTTTGATGCCCTCTGGAATGGGCCCTTCAAAATCTCTGAAGTATTCTTAAATAACATGTACATGTTGCAGGATTTGGAGGGTGAAGAATTTTTTAACAACCCAATAAATGGGCATTTCCTGAAGAAATGTTTTGTTTGAGCCTTAGACGGCTCCTTTGTTTTTGTAAATATTGTTTTTATTGTTTTTCTGTTTATTTTTGGCTTAATAAATGACTCTATAGCCCAACAAAAGGCAACTGGAACTGCATAAGGAGTTCTTAGAGCATCGCATGGACAACTCTATCGCCCATGGAGCCTAATGTTAGCACCAATTCTTGAAAGGTGGTGTTTCTATCTGATTTCAGGCCCTTGGTGTAAATGCGTAGAAATGGGGTTTAAAAACCCATCAAATGCATTTTATTCAAAGGTTGTAGTCATGAGTGTCGAGCACAACACACATAAGAAGTCCATTTTAGGCTTAAAATCAAGCAAGTGGGCATTTGTTTTCAACGGCGAGGATCCACAGATAGAGCAGATCGATGGTCATTGAGTAAGCTTGAGTTGTGGAATTGCACAAGGTTTAGCGCATGGGATCATCTCTTATGGCCAAAGTCACGAAATGATTAGCCATTTCGCGATTTCGGCTACCGGGACTTCAAAAGACAAGGGCTCGCTTCTCCACTACATTTTGAAACCCTGAAACGTGAAATGTAAAAGCCCCCAGGAGCCATTTCGGCATTCTGGCTACCGGGAATTTGAAATACAAGGGGTCGCTTCTCCATTGCATTTTGAAACCCCGAAACGCAAAATGTAAAATCCCCCAGGAGCCGTTTCAGCATTCCAGCTACCGAAACTTTGAAAGACAAGGGGTCGCTTCTCCACTGCATTTCGAAACCCAGAAACGCAAAATGTAAAAACCCCCAAGAGCCGTTTCAGCATTCCAGCTACTAGAACTTTGAAATACAAGGGGTCGCTTCTCCACTGCATTTCGAAACCCCGAAATATGAAATGTGAAATCCCCAAGAGCTGTTTCGACATTCCAACTACTGGGACTTTGAAAGACAAGGGGTCACTTCTCCACTGCATTTTGAAACATTGAAATGAAAAATGTAAAATCCCCTAGGATCCATTTTGGCATTCCGACTACCAGAACTTTGAAAGACAAGGGGTCGCTTCTCCACTGCATTTCGAAACCTCGAAACATGAAATATAAAAGCCCCTAGGATAGGCCCACGATCCTAGTCGGTGATTAGATGGGCCAAAGGGAAACAACAATAGGCGCCTATTCATAGCACAGATGGCTAAGAGCTGGATAAGGAAGAAATCCTGGCCGTCGATGTTAAGGGAGGATCAAGTCGTTGGTTTGGATAGGGCAATTTTGCAACACAGGGTATTAGGGATCCTGGACACACCATGAGGAAATCCTCGAAAGGAAAATGCCGAAGCGTCCTTGAAGACAGTTGCATGGCCCTATAGTTACATTGAGAATGAAACCTGAAGAAATGAAGGCTACCTCCAAGCTTTGGAAAGAAGACACGTGGTCACTCTCTATGTATTCAGTCTCGGCCACCCTCCATGGAAGAAGCAGTTAATGAATATTGAGCAGGTGGTTGAGACCTCATCTCAACCCATAAATGGAAGGCGTGGGGAGGGTCAGAAGTAGTCAGCTCGTGGTACTCTGATGGATAGTTTCCTTGCAGAAGCCATGTCATCTGAAGCAGTTTCAGACAAGAAGCTGCATGTATAGTCTGAAGGAAGATCATGCACACATAAATCCTTAAATGAGGTATCTTAGCTACCCTCCTGGGGCCAAGGAGGTGAATTGCTATGAGTGTATATACTTGGTTTTGATATTTTGTAAGGATGGATGGTAGAGCAGAGCTCCCAACTGTAAAGCTTTAACGAGGCCTTTGGTTCCCTGGTTATAGATTGATATTTGAGACTTCTTGTTTAATGGAAGCAACATCTTCTTCTCCTTTTTTCCTCTAAATCTTAAGAGCTTGGGCATGGATGATCTAGTTGGGTGTTGTAATGACTATATAATGTATGTTTGATTATATTTGTTTTGGAGTATCTTAATTTTTCTTAAAGTTTCTCAGATCTTAGACAATTTCATATCTGTGACTTTCCCCCCTTTTTTAAAGGTTGTTGGAAGATCGGATGTCTAGAGAAGACTTTATTTCCTTTGTTTTTCCCTACACTCACTCACTACTATGCAAATTACTGGCTTAAATTAGATCAAGACCTCACATGTCTTTGCTGTTCCATCCCAATTTTCTGAGTTAGAATGATATTGTTCTGAGTTTACTTCCATTCATCACCCTTTATCAGCAAATTGTGACATTTAAACTAATGGGCCTCAGGCTTACTCCTGCTGCAATCCAGGAGTGACTTCTGATGCCAACATACTCAACTCTAAACCATGAAAAAAAATGAAATGAAAAGGTTTTTTTTTTTGATGAATGCTAGCAATGGTAAAGAGGATAGTCTTTTTCTTTCCCAAATACATATTCCCAATGCAATTTACTTCACTCTAAAGTGTGAGCTTGAACATGCCCCTCTAGAATGCAATATTTTCAATTGTTTGTTTTTCAATTAAAATGAAATAACTTCAAATAAAACTTTTTTTTACTTCCTTACTTTCAAACAAATTGAAATAATTCAATGATGATGCAAAGGATCATGAAGCAAAAAGATGCAAACAAAACGTGCATTCAAAAAGTTGACAAGAACTCAAAGAATTCAAATGTAAGAATAGCTCCAACACACGTTCAAACAAGAACTCAAAAATGTAAATTAAAGGAACACGACTTTTTGAAACCTCAAATTCAAGTAGAAAAGATCAAAGATCAATGCAAATTTACAACAAGGCCAAAGAGTTCAACAATGCACTCAAGGGATCAGAAGTTTTCCCAAGAGGGTAAGAGTGACAAACTMAAAAACAAGGCTWAATGCAACATATGCAATCCCCAAATCAATGAAAAGGAATCCAAAAGAAAACAAGTAAAACACCTATAAGGCCTTGGAATCAAGGTGACAAAAATAYAAATTYCTACAGATAATAAGGATCAAACTATTAATGACATAGACTTGGCTAAAGGATTGAGTTAACCTAGGAAAATAATGTACACTTCGCAATTTGATAGGATATGGAAACTAGAAAGAGGCAACAAAAATATGATAATCATTAAAATTTGATCAATTAAAGTCACAATCATGCATGAAGGACTCTTATATAAGGTTATGAGATGAAAATCTGACAAAAACTAGGCAAGGCAAGTTCAACATCCACTAAGAGAGAGGATTATAACCCCTGTAACACTACAGAAAGGGTGATGATCAAGGTTTCATCGCTCCCTAAGACACTGAGAGAAGGGGATAATAAAGATGTTATCTCCTCTGTAACACTACAAAACGGGAGATGATCAAGGTTTCATCGCTCCCCAAGACACTGAGGGAGGGGTATAATCAGGATTTTATCACCCTGTATTCTCTTATGGGGGGGATGAAGTCTGGAAAGTGGTGAAAAGACACAGACCTCACCCATATATAAGAAAGGGTTAGGTTCTTGACTCATTAAGATTCCCAATGATGATTATGGAAGGGGAGAATTCAAAGAATATGCATACAATCCAAAAATATCAAGCAACAAACAAAAATTCAAAGGGCTAGAAAACACTAAGGAAATATAAAAATGAGCATTCCCAAGTGGAGCCGCTAGTTTTTGTTGTGAAAAATTTTCCCCTACGGACAGGTGAAACCCCCCTTGGATCAAGATTCCTTTGATCTAGGAAAAAAAATAACAAATGGTTCCCTACTTTCCCCTTAAATCTATTATATTTTATCACAAAAAAAAACAAGAAGGGAAAATGAAAGAATGAGATAGATGGCCTACCTCATTTCTATTGGTTTTCCTCACTACTCCAACTTGGATATTGATGTCTAATATCTTGGTGCAAGATAAGTCCTGTGTTGGCCCTTGACCAAGCTTTGAGGATTCTTGGTCATGTTTGACCTAATTTTGGGACTTCGACAGGCTGTCGAAGGCAGAGCGCAAGATGAAGCGGAGATCGTGGGATCTCGGCCCCTTTTAGGGCCCTTTTTGGGATTTGGGATTATGTAACGGGTATGGGAATGCCAGCCCATGGGTTCACCCATGCTTAGGCCTATTTTTTATGTATAAATAGATTCTAAGGCGATGTAGTGAAAACAATGAATGGCTGAGTGCTAGAGCTGGATCTGTGTGATCAAGAGTTGTAAGTGATTTGGTGCATACTAGGTGAGACTTGTAGAGCTAAGTGCAAGTCAGTGTAAGAGACTGTAGAAGGTTTCATGCTTATATATACTTAGGGAAGGAGGATCTAGCGAGTTGTGCATATCTCCTATCCTCTACGGAGTAGGGGTTTTGAGGCTCTGTGTATGTAACCTATTGAAGAAGCTAATAAAGAAGAGAAGAGTTGGTGGACGTGAACCACATACATGCTGTGTTTCTCTGCTTTGTGCAATGTGTTGATGTGCTTATATGTTAATGTGCTTAGTTCTTTAATATAGATGAATGATCTGTCGATGCTTAGTGCTTAATAATATGGATGGATGTTAGATTTGACTGATATACATGTGCTTAGTGATGAATATGTTAAGACCTGATATGTTTCATCATGCTAAGTGTGGTTAGATTCTAGATCTGGTTGAATACTGTGCTTTGTTGTAATTAGGGTTTAACTATGCTGTAACTAAGAACTGAATATTGATAAATATAACTGTTGAGTGCTCTGTTAAGTGATTATAATCACATATCTGTGTCCCAGCTAAGGTTGTAGACACTAGAGTCCTACAACCACCCCTGCCTCTACCTCAGGTGAGACTTCATCTGCTTCGCAAGTGTTTCCAAAAGGGTCGGTAGTTAGGGTTTTGTTGGTGCGTTGTTGTAGCATTGAAACCTAGGTATTCCCTTGTGCCAACATCCTACAAGGAAAAAAACAATAGTTCTTTCTTTCACAATACACTATTAAGAAAAATAGATCTATCTATAATGAACTAGGAAAAAATAAACATGCATACAATGAACAACATAAGAATGAGGGGAATAGGCCACATTGTATTATATGGAAAGCAATAAGTAATGAAAAATTTACAACCTTGATGTTGATGTTGCAGAAAATCCTCCAAGCTATCCTTTCCAACCCTTTGAATGTCATAATACTAACAATATGATACTCTACATTTATTCCTCCCCCCTTTCACTGAAGAATGACCTTAATTATATAGGATTTGGGGCATAACAACCATTAAACAATCTGCGGAGAGGATAGGATCAAATTAGGATTTGGATGAACATATAATATTGAACTTGACTTGGATACAGGGTAGCTAGAACCAACCCCTAACCAAATGAAACCTCCTAGAAACAACCCCTCAAAATAAGGTATGATGGTTGTAACCACTTCATCGCTCCCCTAGAACTGAGCATAGGG